>JAJQOW010001802.1:0-2500 GCA_037975125.1 Latrodectus hesperus | reverse complement strand
ATATAACTTAAAACTAGATTTTATTAATGTTTTTCCTTCAATTTATATGAAAATATATACATAAAAAAGTTGCTTACTCTGAGAAATAATTTTCGACAGTGCAATTCTAGTTTTTCCAAAATTTTAATTACCAAAACACTTCAACAAATTTTCAAATTAATAAAAACTATACAAGGGCTATTTAAAAGAAAAAAATGACAAAATTTTAAATGACTGAGTATGGAAAATCTCAAATCACGGAGAAACGCAAAGTCCGACATTGCATGATTTGCAAGTATAAAATATTTGTTGTGTTTTCTTTTCTTTCATCACGGTTTGTGAGCAAACAATGCACTTTTCTGCGAGTTTTTTTTTCTCAATTTTTGTTCAAATTAAGGGTAGAAAAATGCCAACCCGATAATCCTCGCCATAATAATCTGGAGTCGAGAATTTTCAAAATAACAAGAAAAGTGAGCAAATAAAAACGAAAGCAGTAAAAACTGTAACAAAACTGACGCTAAAACTCTAAAAGACTTCCAATAGTAGCGAAAACAAAATAAAAAAAAGTGTTCGGAGAGCTATCAGAAGCGAGAATCCTTAAATCACGTGGATAATTGAAGAGCCGAGCTGTGTTTGTTTATATTGAGATTTCCTCTCTCCCCACCCACAGCTGATAATCAAAATACCAAAAAAAGCAAGAATACGAAAAAAATGAAGGTCAGAACACTAAAACTAAGTTCAGTTTAAATGTAATGGACAAATAGTGCCATCTAGTGATTACTAAAATTTGTTCCAGCTTAAAATGCATATATGCACCGCCCGGCCCTCACTTTCGTCCGTACGAAATGCATATATGCACCGCCCGGCCCTCACTTTCGTCCGTACGAAATGCATATATGCACCGCCCGGCCCTCACTTTCGTCCGTACGAAATGCATGTATGCACCGCCCGGCCCTCACTTTCATCCGTACGAAATGCATGTATGCACCGCCCGGCCCTCACTTTCATCCGTACGAAATGCATGTATGCACCGCCCGGCCCTCACTTTCGTCCGTACGAAATGCATATATACACCCCCGGCCCTCACTTTCGTCCGTACGAAATGCATATATGCACCGCCCGTCCCTCACTTTCGTCCGTACGAAATGCATATATGCACCGCCCGGCCCTCACTTTCGTCCGTACGAAATGCATATATGCACCGCCCGTCGCGAAGAGGGTAGTATCGCCATGTTTAAGAGATAGATCTGAAGATAATTCTTTTGCTCAAGGTATTGAGGTAGAATAAAACATTGTAGAGTTACAAATCAATCAAATTATCATGTAAAATTCCTCTTTTAACTGAAACTAGAGGAATTTATGATAAGATATCCATATTTATAGATTAAAACTAGTTGTAGGAAAATATCGAAGTATATTTACCTTCAAATTCATTCCACAAAATACTTTTTTGTGTTTACATTGTATTATACTTTTTTGTGTCAAATAGTAGTTTCTGTAGAAATAATTGTTTATTTTTCCTTATCACCCTACTGCTAATGTTTTAACGCAAAACCCTTCCTAAAATTGAAATGATGTATGATCATTATTCAACATTAATTTAATTTTTATTTTATCTTGTAAGGTTGCTAAAATGTATTTCTGAGTTAAATGTAGCCATAGTACGAACTAGTGAAATTAAGTAAAAGCTTAAGTGAACGTATTAAACTATACAAATGCTTAGCATGGTTGATAAGAGCATGCAATCAAATAAAATAAAGTGACTGCAAATATTTTTATTAATATTTTTTTCTTATATTTTAATAACATAGCACTTTGTTTTCTCAAAATATTAGATATGTAGTCTTCTTCTTCTTCTTCTTAGAATTGGGTTTGTATGTCATTGGGCACCTCTGCTTTTATCAGCAGTTTGTACCATTAACTCCAAACCCAATGTTTCCTAGTTCCAGTTGCTCGGGCCACCTACTTTATTAATAAAGTCCGATAACTCTTTAATGGAGTCTAGGTGTAACTCCCTAGTATGGATGATGCCTAAAGAAGTTAATCTAGGGAGGGCAAGAGCCTCGCATTCGTAAATGATATGCTCTGCCGTTTCCTCTTGCGTATGACATTTCCAGCAGAGAGGGTCTTGCTGAAACAGTCCCATCTGGTCAGAAAGTCAGTCATGCTAGGGATAGCTTCCTGACTTTAACCAGAAGAAGATGGTTTGGAGGTCATTTCTACCTCAAGTGAAGGATTCATTGCTGCCCCTTTACAAGATTGCCTCTGAGTTCCCTTGTCTTTTTCAGCAAGGTCTACTTCAGAGGCTTCACCTGCAAATGCAGAAAGGTTTGTTATTTCTTGTGTCTTTTCAGCCACAATATAACAATTAAAAATCTCAGGTACTATAAGTCCACCCAGCATTGCCTGAGTTACTGGGCAAGGCAAATTACTCTAGAAGTTCGCCACGCAACTAGAGGCTCCGTTAAGACACCAATACCGCGGTGCCAATTAGCCCTAGGCACGAATCGCATAACACCTG
>JAJQOW010001801.1:0-33401 GCA_037975125.1 Latrodectus hesperus | reverse complement strand
CCGCCTCTCAGTTACTTGGTTTCCTCTAACTCGATCTGCAATCTGCAGAGGTTATTCTTCCTGAATATTACTCGATTCCTGGGGCTTGAGCAACTACCAGGCACGTCGGCAGGTGGTGGATAGCCGAATGTCCTGTAGA
The DNA here is from genome assembly GCA_037975125.1 of Latrodectus hesperus. NCBI lineage: Eukaryota > Metazoa > Arthropoda > Arachnida > Araneae > Theridiidae > Latrodectus > Latrodectus hesperus. Next base: position 33,262 of record JAJQOW010001801.1, on the reverse strand, counting down.
AATGACAGGATAGCCTTGAATATAGAATCAGAGGCCGTGAACCAGCTCCCGTAAACCCTGGTGTTATGCGACCCGTGCCTAGGGTTATTTGGCACCGCGGTAATGGTGTCTTAACGGAGCCTCTAGTTGCCTGGCGAACTTCTAGAGTAATTTGCCTTGCCCAGTAACTCAGGCAATGCTGGGTGGACTGTCATATTACCTGAGCATATTCAAATGTTATCTTGTGGCTGAAAAGACACAAGAAATAACAAACCTTTCTGCATTTGCAGGTGAAGCCTCTGAAGTAGACCTTGCTGAAAAAGACAAGGGAACTCAGAGGCAATCTAGTGAAGGGGCAGCAATGAATCCTTCACAGGAGATAGAAGTGACCTCCAAACCATATTCTTCTGGTGAAAGTCAGGAAGCTATCGCTAGCATGACTGACTCTCTGACCAGAATCATCTGTGGATCATCAGTGAGGATTGCCTCTGAAATTCTAAGATGCTCTAGGCAGAAGATACGTTTAATCGTAGGCTTCATAACTGGGACACTACTATTTCAGAAAACACATCCATAAAATGGGACTGTTTCAGCAAGATCCTATCTGCAGGAAATGTTATACGCAAGAGGAAACGGCCAAGCATATCATTTATGAATGCGAGTCTCTTTCCCTCCCTAGATTAACTTCTTTAGGCATCATCCATACTAGAGAGTTACACCTAGACTCCATTAAAGGACTCGGACTTTATTAATAAAGTGGGTAACCCGAGCAACTGGAACTAGGAAACATTGGGTTTGGAGTTAATGGTACAAAATGCTGATTAAAGCAGAGGTGCCAATGACATACAAACCCAACCTTAGAAGAAGAAGAAGATTACTCGATAAATATCCTCTAGGAGGTATAATTAAACAGATTAATCAAACAAAAGTCTTAAGCATAAATAATTTCTTTACTTCAAATTTGTAACTTCTTCTCCCTTTTTATAGCACATTCAAATGCCCTGCTGTCACCCATGATTTGATAATGCGTTGCAATTCTAGCCATTTGCCTATCTCCTCGTTGCAAATTCACAATGTAAATTTCCCATGTTTCTTTCAGGGTGTTGTATTTTGGGTGCCCCCCAGTAGTGTTTTATAAATATTTAGCAATTCTAAAATACATTTAGAAATTTTAAATTTATTGCTTACAAAAATGTATTATTTTGAATCATGTTTTAAAAATTCGTTATTGTAAATATTTCATAATTACGAAAAATAGATCTTGATGTATATGTCAAACATTTTATGTAACATAAAAGAAATTCTGTACAATTCTTGATTAAATTCCAATAAATATCATACAGAAACTAAATTATGAATTACTTTAATATTTAAAAGCAAGTAATATAAAGTACTGAAATTAGCTGGAAATATTTACAAAGATAAATTTTTACTTACTGCTCAATATCATCTTTCATCTTGAGTCAACCAAATTGTAAGTAAACCAATAAAACAATTTGAATTAATGATACTAAATATCAGTAATACATATAAATTAAAATGAATAAATAATATTTTTTCACCTCATTTTCAACAACTGGCCATTCTATTATTCTGTAATGATATTTCCGTTTCCTTTAACAAATATATTGAATAAATGAGCAAGAAACTGAATTAATAAAAAAATCCAAAAAATTCAAATAAACATTAAATATTTTTATGAAATATTAAATATTGTAATAATTAAAAAATATATTTAATTAAATTTTTAATAAATCACAAAGCTCAAAGCATAGAGAAAATATTTTGATCAATAAAATATATATTTTATCATTTAAGAGTCTTGTTTACATATTAAAATGGTCAAAAATTAAATTTTCATGAAAGTACATTTGAATTATGTTTAAATTCAAACTGTGACATTTAAGTTGAATTTCAGTGTAAAAAATAGATATCAATTTTAGGAAAAATCTTAAGTATAGAAATTCTGAATTCTCTTTCGTAATGGTCAAAAATTTACGAAATTTACCAGCATCAGATTTCATGCTGTGAATTCTGCATGCAGTGGCATCACAATATATAAATACAAACTTATCTCTGATCTGCTTATATCAGGCCTCGACCTTAAAACGATAGAAAGTTTATGGAAAGAGTTAGAACGATATTGTTCAATCAGAGATCATCGTCTAAAATCTACAGCTAAGCCAGAAATATTTTTGCAGACAGAATAAACACAAATTCTGTCTCCTGCAAGAAAATCTCTTGGTGGATAATCTGGTTAGTGTTGTTGTTGTTGTTACTAATGACACTTGGACAAGCCAAGCTCGTTATGCCTTGGCTATGCGAATTTAAGTCAATTGGGAACGTCTATCGTTTAATTAGAGTACCATGAAGGTGAAAGTACGACTTTTGCTCTTCAAATCCTTTGACAGATGGCAGCACCAGAGTTTGGCATTGATCTGAAGGGGGAGTAAATTTCTCCAGACCATTGCACCCATGGTACGACCGACCACAGGACCTTCGATTCCACAGATTTAACGAACATGTATATCGCATGTACTCGGTGGGACTTTAGTGGTCTTGGGAATCAAACCCCACCGCTTACGGTTGGAAGGCCGATACCCTAACAACTAGGCTACCACGGCCCCTGATAGTAGTGGTTGCTACAATAACATGAATCCTTCACTTATTAATTAAGAATTTCGATGATGTTGCTATATTACAGCTAAAGTGTATTTGGATCTTTTCGTATAGTAGAAGTGCTATCCAGCGCTTGGCCAATTGGGATAACGTGAGGAATAGTATTGGTACAGACATCCTGAGGAAACTAAAACAACCCTCCCTTTCAGATTGGATCCACTTCCAGTGGATTCCGTCCCATGTTAACGTTGCCGGAAATAAAATTGCGGACAGATTGTCCAGTGCTGGTGAGGTCAAAACGCCTGTCACTCCGCTAACTTTTATGGAGCTATTTCCTAAATATGATGCAATGAATAAAGACCCTTTGGATGGTCCCGCCAGTACAAGTGTGGTATCAGAGTAGGTTTACTGGCTGCTCCTTGGCTCGGAGCAGCAGTAGACAAGTTCCAACTGCTCTTACCAGTTTCCTTCGTGGTCACCTGTCATCAATGGTATTTGTTGGAGACAATAAACACTTTAAAATCTGCACTAGGCTCTCTTCTGCAGAAACATCCTTTGGTTACATTTTATCTTGTCTGGGACTTACTAATCAATACCTGGTTCAAGACATTAGAGCTGGGTTTCTTCAGGGTGAATGAACTTATGGATTTGATATAGCACTGTTGGTCACGGGGATGAGAAACAACACGTGAGTTGTCCACTTCAAATGGGGCTAAGAGTAATAATAATTAATGGTATTTCGGGATAGTACCTACTATTTCAAGACGCTCAATACACCAAAGTATGTGCCTTTCTTGTGGCTCCTACTGTTGAAAATATGTTATTTTATTTCCATAGCAACAGGTGGCCACATGCAAACTGGCAGGGAGTTATTCCAGGGGTAGACAGAAAGTAGTTGAAGTTATGTATCAAACTTTTGTTGAAAATTTGCAATGAAAAATCTTTCACGAAACAGCAGGAAGTGAATGGTATGCCTCTTTTGAAAAGTGTTTTTTTCCTTTGCTGTTATGTCGATTTCCCTAAAGTAGCATATGCATTCAAGCATGTGTGTGTGCACACACACATACATGTAAATACACACTAAAATATGCAAATGTTTACATATTTAAGTGTAAAGTAAATGCACACTTAAATATGTATTTAAGTGTGCATCTGTTAACATGTCACAAGCTTAATCCCATATAACTAGAAAGTGCTCTAATTCCTTAAATTACATTGTTTTTTTTAAAGTGAAGTTAAAATTGCTGAAACAATATACTGTTAATTCCCGACCAGAAATTCAAATACAAAACTACATGAATAGAAAACACTTGTATGTACTGATAATTTACAATTTCTTTTTATAATTTCTTATATATATATATATATATATATATATATATATATATATATATATATATATATATATATATATATATATATATATATATATATATATATATATATATATATATATATATATATATATATATATATATATCAATTTCATTGTAGTGGTCGCACAAATTTTCGAGTCTCGAAGTCAGTGGCGTAGGAATACATTGAAGGATTTAGGAGGTGTCAATAAACAGTTTCCGCAAAAGGCTTTTTACACAGTTTCGCTTCCGCAATCGACAGAAAAAGATCGCTTAAACTTTAATGCTCGATAAAAATGAAACATATTAATTAAATATTTTTACGTTATCATTATTTGTTGTTTAACGCTTGTAAATATTTAATAGTTTGATTAAAGGTAGTGTATGAACTAATTCTAAAACTTATTAAATTTTAATATCGAAACACACTACGTTTATTAAATAATTGTTTTTGGCTTATATTAAATATAATTCCGTTTATGTTAAACTTATGTTAAATATAATTCCGATTAGATATATATTGCAATAACCAATCAAAATCGAACTGGCAATTAAAAAGTTTTAAATGGTTTCATATAGGGGATCAATATTTTAATATGTGTGCAGAAAAATATCTGCGTGAATTTTACCTGTCATAAGAGAATATCTTAATTAGAAAAATTAACATAAATCTATCAGAAAATCATATCTATAAGAAGAAATCACCTTCTGTATAATTTAATAATTAAGTTTGAATCTGCAGTTGTTAAGATACAAAGCTCTAATCCTTATTCTTTTAATTGATTATTATTAATTCCGTGATACATTAACAATAAGTAATAAAACAAATTTAAACCCTCAAATCTTTTTAAGACCAAAGGTTCTATAAAATATGTTCAGAAAAAGACTGAGTACCAAGATTTTGCTTTGAACGAACTGATTGTAAATGGAAAATGCATTATCCGTTTCTCATACTTTAATTTCATGCAAATAAAATTTAGGTTTTCTCTTTCTTGTCTAGGAAATATATGCTCTTTTATACAAAAAATATCTCAAGAAAGAAACATGTTTTGAACAACTTAAATATAAGGAATATATGAAAAAAATTCAATGCATTTAAGTAGTTTTTATGCATTTATTTAAAAACCCTATTATGATCTCCTATTTTATATAAACTTGTAAAACCGCATTGCAGAGATTTTAAAAATATTACGTGCATTTGTTAATTTGAGATGTAAATTATTTAAAATGCGCATGATTTTAGCAAAAAATAAACTTGATAATTTCTGAAATATACTTACGTGCACTCTTTTTTGCAATTTAATTCACAATCATGACTCTTTCTTTTTATAACATCCGCTTTTTTACCCGGGCAAATTGACAATAAAGGACCTGCAAATACATTGCGATGAAAAATGCCAAGTGAAAATGCGTTCATTAATGAGAAAAAATTTATACTTTGCATTAATATACAAAATATTTCTCAATTGCAGAAATAACATTTTTCAATGATTATTTCTGCAATTTACAGTTATGGTAAGGGCTGTGGTATCCTAATGGTTAGGGTATTGGTCTTCCATCTGGAAGTTCAGAGTTCGATTCCCAATGCCGCCAAAGACACACCGAGTATATACGATATACGTACTCATTAAATCTGTGGAATCGAAAGTCCTGTGGTCGGTCATTGAGCAATTACCATGGGTGCGATGTCTGGAGAAAATTTCCTCTCCCTTCAGGTCCATGTTAAAATTGAGGGAGTGAATCTTCTGGTGGTGCCATCTATTGGAGAATTTAAAAAAAGAGCAAAGACGTACTTTCACTTTCGTGGTGCTCTGATTAAAAAGACTCTCCCTATTGACTTAAATTCGCATAGCCAAGGCATAGCGAGCTTGGCTTGACCAAAAGTCATAAACAACAACAATAGTCATGGTAGTGCACCTCCAATACCAAATATAGTTAAAATGAGAAAATATATTAAATGGAGAATAATTAAATTCAAAAAATTACTTTTTGCTAAAATAAATTAAGAAAAATATTTATTTGTTTTGCTATACATTTCTTATTAAACTTTATAGTTTATATCTTGTATAGATGAAAAGTCCAAAATTGACCAAATCCAAACTTAACTCCGTTGACGATAGCCTACAGTTTCCATAACTGTTCTCATGAGCGAGGGCATGGAGTGTGAATACGATACTCCCAGTGTTCAGTTCCCAAGCATGCTTGGTACTCAGTTTATCGACCCTATGAAGGGATGAAAGGCTGAGTAAATAACCAAATAACTGACCTAAACTTAATTCAAATTGTAAGCATATTAAAAATTAGAAATAATGCACTTAATATTAAGAATAAAAATTCATAATAAATTCAGCAAATTTATATAAGTTTATTTAACACATTTTTATTCAATTATGTAATCTATCCTACACTCTCTGATTAAAAGTCTGAATAAAAAAACAATAGTTATTTCACTAAAACTGATCTGAAAGCAAGAGGCCATAAATGATCTGAATAAAGAATAATTAAATTATATGAAAAGTAAAAATTTTTATATGCTGCTCTAATATAATTTTTTTATTTCAACATAGCATGAAAGCTATGCGATCAAAACTGACTTATACTTCCTATTGCAAATATTTAAAATTAAAAAAATGTATTGAATAATTTTTTTTTAAATTTAACAAAATTAATTTTTTATATTTTCTCGCGATGCTTATTTTCCATAATGTTAGTTTTTTATGATCGTCCAGGTATATAAAAAAATCGAAATTGTGTGATCACAAAACATACTGATTTGTAATGTGTCGAAATGAATATGTTTTTTTTTATTTCCAATTATCTATTTAATATCATTTTTTGTTCATTAATCATTTCTCAAAGGAAATTCCTTTATATAAATTTTTTTAACCAAATAGAAGTATTAAAACTAGAGAAATAGAGTTTGTGTTTAAAATGCAAGAAATATAAAACATATTTATAAAACGTATATATGTTGTTGTTGGCTTATTCTCTTTAAAGACCTGACATTTGTCAGATCAACTCCATTAAATTGTTGACGGTTAGAAAGTCAGTGACTAGCAGGGGATCTGAAGGTGAATCCTCCTGGGAAAGTCCGACGCAATCCAGAATATGTTTCGGTAACGTATATATATATATATATATATATATATATATATATATATATATATATATATATATATATATATATATATATATATATATATATATATATATATATATATATATATATATATATATATATATATATATATATATACATATATATATATATATATATATATATATATATATATATATATATATATATATATATATATATATATATATATATATATATATATATATATATATATATACACATATGTGTGTATGTATTATGATGGTAATATTAATACTGTGTGTGTACCATAAGACTGATTTGATATTATTAATTGTATGCAATGACGATTAATTTCTTCAAACTTCAGGCGAAGTACTTACGAAATTCCTATTTACAATGTGAAATTCTTTTATCCCATGGATGAAGGAAGAAATTTTATGCATTGATTCAATCAATCTAGACATTTGAACAGGGTTGAGTCTTCGTAATTTAGAAACAAGGACCTAGCAGAAGACTCCCAAAACTTGACCTGAAACAACTACATGTATTATTTCACCTAGAAGACATTGCGACATCGACCCATTTAACTAACCACATCTGCCTTTCAAAACCTAGGTGAATTTTCGGTTAAATTAGGAATTGAACTCATTTCCTTCCGATGAGTTTCCAAGTATGGAAATTACCAATATAAGCTAGAAAACTAAATGTATTTGACCTGCTCAGCTTCGGTTGGTGAAATTTTATTCTTGTTGTGTTTTCATCTGCCACTTTCTGCTAACCTAACAACACAAAGATAGAAATTTAGTACGAGTTAAGCACTTTAAACTACCTCTTAATTTTCAGCCACGATTAAGTGACGAAGTCAATACCTTATTTGGCATTCATTTGTTCAAACTTTTAAGTGGGGCGCTCCGTGGCTGAGTGGTCTAAAGCATCACCGCTAATCGCTTGAGAGCGTAGGAGTGTGGGTTCGATTCCCACCATGGCCCTGGGTGTTTTCTTCGTTATTCTTCTGTGGTTGTACATCTGTCATTGTGCTATTTGTCCTATTATCGACGAAGACTTACAAGCGGATCACAAGAATCAAGCATACAAGTCTGAATATATGTAATGTAATAAAATAAATAAATTAATAACTTTTAAGTGACATCAATGAAGGATCATCTAATAAGAAAGAATGTACTTAAGTTCTCTGAAACGGATGTTTTTTGGGATCACGTGACTAGAAGTGTAAATACTTCCGGATACGAGAATAATATCCTTACTTGTAGGGTGTTATGGTAAATACAATTTTATGGTTCACAAAACAATAACTTACTTTCAGCTCTTCAAGGAAAAGTCATAATATAATTTAAAGGCCCTGAAGACTATATTTAAACTTTGGTAAATTTTATGTTGGAATCTATCGCAAAGTTAAGATTATATATACATATATATGTGTGTGTGGGTATATGTATATGTATAATTTTTAAGAAAATTGAGAAATAGCAGAAAATCCATTGTTAAAATTATACTATATTTCAGTGTTTCATTTTTGAAAATTAAAAGTACTTTCAAATTAAAATTACATATATATTTGTACTCTTAGCTTTTGAGATTATGGCATGAATATCAGAGCCCAGTGTTAAAAATATACTAAACATTTTATTATTGAATTGTAAAAGCATTTTCATATTAACATTATTTGTTTGATATTATTGTGTTTCAATTTTACAAAATTTTACTGTAGTATATTTAGTACAAATGTTATATATAGTTAAAAATGATGCACTATTTTCCGTATTCCAGTTTCTAAGATATTACAGTGTTTTAATTTATTAATTTTTACTACACAAGCAAAATATTTCATATAATTAATAAATTTATTGTATTTTCTAACAGACCCAGTGTTTTAGTCATTATAATTAATGCATAAAATTCTGGAAATTAAAGTCATAAATACATATATTATTCTATATTTAAAATGTATTTATTTAAGTTGCATATTGCGAATTTTCTTATTTACTTCATTATAACATTTAAAGTCCTTAATATTTTTATAACACGATTTTAAATAATAAACATCATAATTAAAATACAACTGAAACAAATAAATTTATGGGACAACATCCAAAAGCGAAAAATATACCAGCATATTCCAATTTTAACTGCATACATTTCAAAAACTAATGAGTTTGCATAGTTTTAAAAATGTATGTTGGCGCCTGCGTGCGCAGCGCCCCCTTTGAGTTATAAAGAGTAACCGGCAGTAGCCATTGTGAGTCGGAGAAATAAAGTGTGTGTTTTTTATACAGTCCTTGAGTGAGTGTTTATTGAGTTAAAACTGAGCTATTAACATTGGTCCGTCGAGCCGGAGAAAATAAGCAACCTATGGATCTATATAATGGCTATGAGTGATAATTTACGCCTCTGCTGAGTATCGTCAACGTAATAGAGGTATGTGATTGAGTAATTTTTCTTGTTCTGAGAATAGATCTTTATATTTATATTGAAGTATTAATAACTATCCAAAATGTTTAAAGGCGTAAAAAAAGAGGATTTAATATTAATTGCTATTGAGTTAGGAGAAGATGTCAATGAGAAAATGACTGTTTCAGAATTAAGCAGGATTATAAAACAAAACCAAAAGTACGTGACAGAGAAAAATTCCGTTGTAGAATTAGCAAATACGATAATTGAAGAGCGAAAGTCCGATGAGTTGCGGCAACTAGAGTTAGAGAAAATAAAGCTCGAACAGAGAAAATCTGAAGAGCTTCAACAATTAGAATTAGAAAAACTTAAACTCGAAAGAACGAAAATGGAATTAGAAATTGCTCGCGTGAAAGCGGAATCTAAGTCAAATTCAGAAGGTGAAAATGTTGAAAATAATCAGACTGAATCTTTAGACTCTCTCATAAAAAGTGTCCGTACTTTAACTATTAAAACTCCTAGTAGACCTGAGGGTTGGAGTTATTTTTTTGCATCTTTAGAAAGGGCCTTTATTTCAAAAAACGTCCCTGATAAATACAAAGCGGAGATTTTGTTAAATTTGCTAGGGGAAAGAGCTACTAATGTGATAACTTATATAAAGGATGACGAGTTAAATGAGTATTCTAAAGTAAAAACAATAGTACTTCGAGAATTTGAGCCTACCCCTCAATCATGTTTAGAACATTTTAGGAAAGCCCACCGCCAACCAAATGAAACATACGTACAATTTGCATCGCGATTAACGACGAGCTGGGAATATTATTTACAATTGAGGAAGGTAACAGATTTCGAAACACTCAAAGATTTAATTGTGTCGGATAAAATATGCCAGACCTTAGATAGAGAAACTACGTGTCATATTAATATGAGACAGGCTGACACTTGGTTTAAACCCTCTGAATTAGGGAAAGAAATTGATTTGTATTTAACTTCCCGAGGTAAGACTTTGGTGGAAAACTCAAAGTTTAATAAAATGTCCGAGTCAAAATACACGTCGAGAGTTTTCCTTTCGGAAGTTAAAAATAATAAGTGTGTTTTATCATGTAATGAGAATCACCCCATATATAGATGCCCTAATTATAGAAATATGTCAGTAAATGAGCGTATTGTGTTTGTAAAATCAAATAACTTATGTTTTAATTGCTTGGGGAATAATCATAGAGTAACAACTTGTAGATCAAAACATTCGTGCAATATCTGTAGGCGGCGTCATCATGCCACACTTCACTTTCAGTCAGAGCAAAACAGGAACGTTTTTCGGCGCCTGTTGAGAATGAGAATGTAAATACTCTCAATGCGAAAGTGAGATCCTTCCCCTCCCCCACAGCTTTAGAATTCGTTCCTACTGGCAATAAACAAGAGTCAAGTGGTCAGGATCAAAATTGCTTAGCGGCGACTAGTTATACTTCGTCTGCAAATTCGAAGTCTATACTACTTAGCAGTTTTATTTGTTTTTTAACCGATGACTTGGGAAATGTTTTACGCGTTCGTGGTTTATTAGACGTTGGAGCCAGCGCTAATTTTTTGAGTAAGAGTTGCGCTGACAAGCTTAATTTAAGAAAGGAAAAAATAAATATTGGAGTTTCAGGTTTAAATGGAATGTCTCTGACAATTAAATCTAAAGTTAATGCTACGATTGTTAATGATATAAGAAATTTCAAATTAGATTTAGAATTTTTAGTTGTTCCCAGTGTTACAAATATGACCTCTTTAAGGCAAATTGATATTTGCGTTCCGGAATTAAAAAACATTAAGTTAGCGGATTCGGGATTTAATGTTCCAGGTCCAATCGATTTAATTCTGGGAGCAGAGAATTTTTATGGACTATTAAAGCCTGATAGAATTTACCCTACTAATACTAATTTAATTTTACAAAACACGGTATTCGGATTTGTAGTGAGTGGTAGTGTACCAATAGAAACTGAGACTAAAGTACACTGTGGGCTTATAAACGAGGGTGCCGACTTAAATAAAATTATGCGGAATTTTTGGGAAATAGAACAAATTGAAGAAACACAGAAATTTGAAACTGCAGAGAGAATTGAAGCTAATAATCATTTTATAAAAACTCATAAAAGGGATAAATCGGGAAAATTTGTGGTACAGATGCCATTTAAAAAAGATCCGAAATTGTTGGGAGAGTCTAGAGAGATTGCAGTCAAAAGATTAAATTCCTTGTGGAATAAGTTAGAAGGGAATCCAGAACTTCTGTCATTATATCGTCAATTTATGAGTGAATATGAGTGCTTGAATCATATGCAAGAAGTTTCTATGACGCAAGAACCTGAAGTGGTCTACTATTTACCTCATCATGCAGTTTATAGACCACAGAAAACGAGTACGAAATTCAAAAAAGTACGAAATTCAAAAAGTTGTGTTCAACGCTTCACAAATTACTTCAACTGGTGAGTCATTAAATTCCATACAGCTAAATGGTGGTGTAATTCAAGATGATTTATTTGCTATATTATTGAGGTTTAGAAAACATCTTTTTGCTTTTACTACCGACATTCAAAAAATGTATAGAATGATTTGGATTGATCCTGCACAAAGAGATTTGCTAAGAATTGTATGGAAAGATAGTAAGGAAGCGAATATTAAAACGTATCAATTATGCACAGTGACGTATGGAACCACTAGTGCTCCATATTTGGCTCAGAGATGTCTTCAACAGTTAGGTACTGATGAACAACTGAAATTTCCATTGGCTTCTCAAGTAATACAGAAGGATATGTACATGGATGACATATTGAGTGGAGGTTCAAATTTAGAAAGTGTAAAGTATCTAAAGCAAGAATTAACTCAAATATTTAAAACTTGTGGTATGGAACTACATAAATGGCAAAGTAACTGTCCAGAGTTAAGAGAAATTTCTGAAAATTCAAATGACTATAGCTTTGATGAAACAAAAACATTAGGGTTGCTATGGAAGGCCAAGAGTGATGAGTTTTCCTGCAATATGCCTAAAAAAGATTCTTCTATGGTTACAAAGAGAGAAATTTTGTCCATAATTGCTCGCATTTTTGACCCACTTGGTTTGATAGGACCTGTACTTACAAAGGCTAAGGTTTTTATGCAACGTTTGTGGAGGTTATCAATAGACTGGGATGAAAGACTGCCATCAGATGTCGTACAAGAATGGTTACAGTTTTTTGATGGGTTGTGTGACATTAACAGTATTAAAATAAAGCGATGTATGCTTCCAGAGAATGTTGTAAAAATTGAACTCTTTGGATTCTCGGATGCATCGGAGGACTATTATGGTGCAGCAGTCTATCTAAGATGCGAATCAGTGAGTGGTGAATTAATTTCACATCTAGTGTGCAGCAAAGGAAGAGTTGCACCAATCAAAACACTTTCGATTCCACGACTTGAACTGTGTGCAGGTGTATTGCTATCTAAATTGATGAAAAAGATTAGTACTTCCCTAGAACTTAAGATAGATAAATTTTGGTATTTTTCGGACAGCAAAATTGTTTTGTCCTGGATTCAGAAGTCTCCAGCAGAATTGAAAACCTTTGTTGCTACCAGAGTGGCTAAAATACAAGTTCTGACAGATGTCTCACAATGGAGGCATATATCATCGGAGCGAAATCCTGCAGACATCGTTTCTCGTGGCTGCAATCCAGCACAACTGAGAAATAATTCCTTGTGGTGGCATGGACCACAACTTATCATCGAGGAAGTAGAGACGCTTAACAACTGTGAAGAGCTGATTAACGTGGACTTAGAACATTTTAATACAGAACTGGTTAAGAGTGAACGAAGGTTCAAGAGACCTGTTTTCTTAGTGACTTTTAATTATTTAACTGAGGAGTTACTTAGTATTACTAACAATTATACTAAACTTGTTCGTGTTTTAGCTTTTCTTTATAGGTTCCTGAATAATTGCAGATCACAGCCAAAGATAACTGGCCCCCTGCAATGTAAGGAAATTAAAGATGCTGAATTTGTCTTGGTAAAATTAGTTCAACAAGAGTGTTTTAAAAGGGAAATTTCAGGCCTTCAGAAGGATGGTAATGTGCCTGTAGAGAGTAAGTTAAAAAATCTTTTACCATTTTTAGATGAAAGAGGTGTTGTAAGAGTTGGTGGAAGACTAGCCAACAGTAAGTTTAACTTTGATAAAAGGTTCCCTATAATTTTACCTGCCGGTCATAAATTGACTGTGATGATTGCTGAAATGTTTCATAAGAACTATTTACATATTGGCCCACAAGGGTTATTGTTTCTTATTAGACGAAGGTTTTGGCCTTTAAGTGGACGTAACCTTTGCAGAAAACTAGTGCACGATTGTGTTGTTTGCTTTAAAGCAAAACCAGTACCTTGTCAACAGCTCATGGGACATTTACCTGAAGAGAGAGTAACCCCAAACTTTCCATTCAATTGTGTAGGGGTAGATTTTTTTGGTCCTTTTTATATAAAATATCCCAATCAAAGAAAAGGAATGTGTAATAAAATTTATGTGTGTATTTTCATTTGTTTTGTGACTAAAGCTTGTCATTTAGAGATGGTAACAGACCTCTCTAGTGATGCCTTTGTAGCTACACTTAAAAGATTTTTTAGCAGAAGAGGGAAAAGTGCCCACATATTTTCTGATAACGCTACTAATTTTGTTGGCAGTAACTCCGAATTAAAGAAATTGAGTAAAATAGTTAGCAGTCCAGATGAAAACTTGAGTAATTATTTGTCCAAAGAAAAGGTTGAGTGGACTTTCATTCCCCCTAGATCCCCAAATCATGGTGGACTTTGGGAGGCAGGTGTCAAATCCGCGAAATACCATCTTAAACGTGTAGTTGGCAATTTAAAACTAACATATGAGGAATTCTTAACTGTAATTGATCAGATTGAGGCAATTCTTAATTCCCGCCCATTGCATCCCTTGTCATCTGACTTAAATGATTATGATGTCTTGACACCTGGCCATTTTTTGATAGGCAGACCTATCACAGCAATTGCAGAACCTAACATCCTAAATTTACATGACAATAAATTAAAACAATGGCAAAAATTAACTAAGATAGTGCAGACATTTTGGAAGCATTGGTCTAACAATTATTTAAGTGCAATACAAGAAAGATCAAAGTGGAGGTTCGCTAAAGAGAATGTGCAAGTTGGCACTATGGTGATTTTAAAGGAGGACAATGTTCCGGTTTTTAACTGGCCATTGGGCAGAATTATGCAAACATTCCTAGGAAAGGATAAGAAGGTGAGAGTAGTTTTAGTTAAAACGAAGAATGGGGTTTTTAAAAGGAGCATTAATAAAATTTGCATTTTGCCATTGCCTAATTAAGGAATGAGAACTCTATCAAATATATCTGTGCATCATTATGTATTTTGTGTAGTTTATTATTAATATTGTATATCATTGTACTCATATTTTATATTGTGTGTATTATATTGTGTGTTATATATTGTATATAGTGTGTTAATATTTTTCTTGAGATTTCAAATTGTTGAATGTACCATGTCAACGCCGGGCGGAATGTTGGCGCCTGCGTGCGCAGCGCCCCCTTTGAGTTATAAAGAGTAACCGGCAGTAGCCATTGTGAGTCGGAGAAATAAAGTGTGTGTTTTTTATACAGTCCTTGAGTGAGTGTTTATTGAGTTAAAACTGAGCTATTAACAATGTATATTACTTTTTCTTATTTTCTTATTTATTTCATTATAACATTTAAAGTTTTTATAACACGGTTTTAAATTTTATAATTAAAATACAACTGAAACAAATAAATTTTTGGGATAACATCCAAAATCAAAAAATATACCAGCATAATCCAATTTTAACTGCATACATTTCAAAAACTAATGAGTTTGCATTGTTTTAAAAATGTATATTACTTTTTCTTATTTTCTTATTTATTTCATTATAACATTTAAAGTTTTTAATGTTTTTATAACACGGTTTTAAATTTTATAATTAAAATACAACTGAAACAAATACATTTTTGGGATAACATCCAAAAGCGAAAAATAGACCAGCATATTCCAATTTTAACTTCATACATTTCAAACTATATATAATGAATTTTAAAAATATGTATTACTATTTTATGGCACACATTCTAAGAGAATTGTAGCTAAACTCTTATGGATTTTCGAAATATTTGACTTTTCATTAAACCAATAGGCTTATTCGGAATAAATCTTAAAAGAAATTAGAGAAATCACTAAGAATAAAAGAAGCCCTATAATAGCATTTTATAAAATTGCAGCCCAAGTAAAATAAACTCAGTAAGTATATTTCTTAATAAAACTGGCATATCAGAATAACAAGTCTTTTTGTGTGATCCAAGTCTCATTAGTTACGATAAAGAACGATTAGCTCGATTACGATTACGATTGGCTCCTTTCAATTACGATTACGATTAGCGATTACGACTTTCGATTACGAAAACGATTACGATTGGCTCCTTTCAATTACGATTACGATTAGCGATTACGACTTTCGATTACGAAAACGATTACGATTAGTTCCTTTCAAGGAATTGCTTTAAATAGTTCACTACAATGACAGGGTGAAGCTTTAAAAGCGTGTTATGAAAACACAATAAGAGATTAAAAATGTTAACAACATAAAACTTATATTTTAAAAAAATTTAAGAATTTAGTAAACGTCCTAAGAAGCATTCTTCATCTCTAAAGGATCAAACATACATTGAATTTGTTGCAATTTATGTCAACAAGCGATATTCCTAATTTTCAAGATTGAACTCTGATGAAATTGAAATGTAATGCTCCTAAACCACGTGGTTTAAAGAATCTCATCAAAAACTGACCCTAATTCCTGGAGCTTGAGCACCTACCAGGCGGGTCGGCAGGTGGTGGATAACCGAATGTCTTGTAGGAATGACAGGATAGCCTTGAATATAGAATCAGAGGCCGTGAACCAGCTCCCGTAAACCCTGGTGTTCTACGATCCGTGCCTAGGGTTATTTGGCACTGCGGTATTGGTGTCTTAACGGAGCCTCTAGTTGCTTGGCGAACTTCTAGAGCTTTTTTGCCTTGCCCAGTAACTCAGGGAATGCTGGGTGGACTGTTATATTACCTGAGCTTATTGATTGTTATCTTGTGGCTGAAAAGACACAAGAAACTACTAACCTTTCTGCATTTGCAGGTGAAGCCTCTGAAGTAGACCTTGCTGAAAAAGACAAGGGAACTCAGAGGCAATCTAGTGAAGGGGCAGCAATGAATCCTTCACAGGAGATAGAAGTGACCTCCAAACCATATTCTTCGGGTGAAAGTCAGGAAGCTATCGCTAGCATGACTGACTCTCTGACCAGAATCATCTATGGATCATCAGTGAGGATTGCCTCTGAAATTCTAAGATGCTCTAGGCAGAAGATACGTTTAATCGTAGGCTTCATAACTGGGCACTACTATTTCAGAAAACACCTCCATAAAATGGGACTGTTTCAGCAAGACCCTATCTGCAGGAAATATCATATGCAAGAGGAAACGGCCAAGCATATCATTTACGAATGCGAGGCTCTTGCCCTCCCTAGATGAACTTCTTTAGGCATTATCCATACTAGAGAATTACACCTAGACTCCATTAAATGGTTATCGGACATTATTAATAAAGTGGGTGACCCGAGTAACTGGAACTAGGAATCATTGGGTTTGGAGTTAATGGTACAAAATTCTGATTAAAGCAGAGGTGCCAATGACATACAAACCCAACCTTAAGAAGAAGAAGAAGAAACCACGTTGTTTCATGAATCTCATCAAAAACTGACCCTAATTGACTTAGTAAAAAAACAAAAAATTCAAAAATTACATTAATTATTCATACTGATTTGATAATTATTCAGAATTGAACGCTTCAAATTATTAATTTTAATGCACATATTATATGACGAAACTCGTTTGTTTCATTTATATAATTTACACTTTTTAAATCTTTATTATCTTGAGTTACATGAAAAATGTTTTGTTTGAAAAAAATATTCATAATAATCTTGTAAATGACGTTATCCTCAATTTTAATTTTTTAATACGTCAGGAAAGATTAGAAGTGGCATACGAATATTTAAGTAGTGATATGATGCCCGAAAGATTTTGCTATCTTTACTTTAGATAAATTAAACATATATGTCGAAAAAATCTGAAAAGTGAAATTTATCCAATAATTTTTTAACTAATAAAAGTTTTAAATCATTAAACCCCAAAAATTTCTAGATTGAGCTACACACACACATGTTTCTTAATAACTCATATAGATAAGCTTAATAATTTTTTCTATTTTTGATGCTCTCTTTATTTTTTTCTGAGCAATTTAAACTCTTTAAAATTCATGTTTTTATGAAATATTTTAAATGTATGTAATCCTACAAATACTGAGAAAAATATACCATTGTGATAACAAAATTAAGTAAATTTTCTTTATTAATTAATTTTATTTTTTCCATTATCGTCAAAACAGAATAAGAATTCATCACTCAATAAAAAGGAATCTATTTCAGGCAATATGACAAACTAACCCGAATTACGCGAACTCCTCATAAAAAAATTTAAAATGTCAAGAATCATATTTGCAAAATATTTTCAAAGCATACTAAGTTTTGTGCAGTTATTTTATCACGCTAGATCTGTTCATGAAAATTTTTTCTCTTTTTTACGACGGAGATTGCAAGCTATGGTTCATGCAAACAGATCCTTTTATTTAAAAAGATAGAATAAAGTAGTTCGTTTTATGTAGATTATAAATGCCTGAAGCGTTATGAAATAAATAAGGTGTTTATTGAGAGAACTAAATATGAGACGTTTTTTTATAACACAAGTTTTCTTCTTTTCACTCTAAATACTCTTACAATCTCTCATTACAAACGATATGCGTAGATGATATTTTGATTTTTTTCGATTACTAAAGCATAATTACCTCTGCATCTTAATTTTAATGGAGCATGCGCAGAATCAGAACAGTTGTGACAACCAAGTTGATACATTTCTCTGCATGCATCCAAACACATCTGTAAATAAAGAAAATGAATTATAAGATCCTATTTCCACATTCCAGAAATTTAGCTTCATTGCAGTATTTTTCTAAAATAATTTATGCCCATTTATTGTTATATATATATATATATATATATATATATATATATATATATATATATATATATATATATATATATATATATATATATATATATATATATATATATATAAATTTGTTATTAATTTTAAAATTATTTTTATTTTTCTAAAAATAAAAAGTTTTACGAAGTAATATTCTAAATAACATAATTGAAATAGTAAAACAACTACTAAGGAAATAATTTCATTATTATTAAAAGTGTATCATTTTTCTGGTAACATAAATGTTAATTTATATGTAAAAATGATACAAAGGTAATTTTTTATAATATTTTATCTATTTCTCAACGTATTTAATTCTACAAATATTTGTTTTAAAAGTTCATCTTTTATATTTTTTTGGAGAAAATGTTTTTAAAACACGTTAGTTTTTCCAAAATTCAAATCCGCGATATCTAGAAAAAATAGCTAACATAATAAATCATTTTAAAAATATTGAAATTAAAAGAAATGCTTAAATTCATATCTTATTTAAAATACGTTAAAATGTTTGCAGTTTTGTATCATTACTGAGCTATTTCAAAAATTGTCCGTTATTTGAAATATTTTACTAACGTTACAATACTAACGTTTATAACTTCGAAATTTATTTTCATTTCAATTTAATATATTAATGGATTAAATAAATTAAAATAATGGAAATTTTAGAAAAAGTGTTGTATTTCAAGTATTGGGCTTTATACAAGTTGATATATTAGTTGTTCCCTATAAATAGTTAACTGTGTTCATCAGAGAAACCGTTATTTAATAACGGTTACTAATGAAGTACCTAATAGCTGTTAAGTAGTTTATTATTAATTGTTACTTGATAAAATGTTACTTCATTATACGCTACTTAATAACGTTACTTATAATGTTGCCTAATGGTTGTTATTTAATAAAGTTAATTACTAATAAATGCTTTTTTGTTAATTAGGATACTTCCTTTAAGTTATCACCTGACGAGAATGAGGTCCACTTTTAATATTGTCCAAGTAATTCCGACAATTAGTCTCATATGGAGGCGGAAGCAGGTGGTCTTCTTCCTGAAATTATAATTTGCATACTTTGATACACTTATATAATTGCATTTATAACATTTTTGTACCTAAGCTATTGCAATCATTTCCAATTAATTTTTTCTGCCCATCAAAACAACTAAATATAAGCAAGTGTCCCAAAAATTTGAAACATTATCAAATGATGGGGACGGCACCTGAGCTTATACCAACATATCCACGCAAAACCACATTAACGGATGAAAACGGAGACTTAAAATATTATTTTATGTGCCTAATAATTTTTCTTCTACACTATAATCTTTGGCTGAATCGTGTATCAAAGCCAATACCTACTGAATTTGAAAGATATAATTTCTCAAACAGTTTTCTCGAGTTGCTTTTATTATATTTCCATAAATTTCAAACACTTTGCATTTATTTTTAACTATATCAACAGTACTGAGACTATTATAGTTCCTTTTTTGAATTAATACTTCAAAGTTCACGATTTTTTCCTTGCTATTTTTGGTAACTAAGCGTCCTCATCTATAGAAACTATTTGAATTAAAGTAGGAAATTCGGTACTTTTCCATTTCGCCGGCGCAGGCGATAAAGTCGCCAAAAATGATACAACCGGCGCTAGAGGGAATATCTCCGCTGGTAACTTTTTACTGCTACGTTTCCAAAACATGTGACGGTCTTTTACTGTCAACGACTTTATTTCAACTCTTTTTTTTTTTTTTTTTTTTTTTTTTCCATTTCATGATTTTATGCCATGTTGCTATAAATACAAATTTAATAATTTCATAAAATCTCTCTAGAAAAAATCTGATTTTAAAAATATATCTTAAAAATAATAATCGTAACAAATTCACATAAAAAATAGTTTTAAAAAAAATAATAAGATTTTGAAATATGCATCACCCGATAAATTGTAATCTAATATAATAAGTAAATAGATTGAGGCTCTGGCACCCATCATTCCACGCATAGCGTGAACACGAGAACAACAATTAAATAAATAAATTTAAAAAAATTTATGTACACCATTATTTAAAAAATTTAATGTGTATACTGTGAGTTGTCGCCGATTGGCGACTTAATTTTGCTTGGCGAGATTTGCGCCGGCGAAACGGAAAAGTACCGATTTCTCAAACAGTTTCTCGAGTTGCTTTTATTATATTTCCATAAATTTCAAACATTTTGCTTTTATTTTTAACTATATAAACAATACTAAGACTATTATAGTTCCTTTTTTGAATTAATACTTCAAAGTTCACGATTTTTTTCTTGCTATTTTTCGTAACTAAGCGTCCTTATCAATGGAAACTATTTGAATTAAAGTAGGAAATTCCAATTTCAAAAGTAAATTAGAAAATAATTTTAATTTGTTATAAAATTTCACATAAAAATTTGTAAGAAATTCAATATATAATTTAAATAAGTAGCATTGTGAAGCATATAACGAACAAATTTCCTGAAATGTAAAATTGGCAAATTTGGTACCAAATGCAGCCAAAAAGATGATTTAACTTAGAAACTGGTTAACTTGTAAATTTAAGTATTTTCCTTTTTCTAAATTTTAGGTTTTTTTAAAAAATTTTTAACTTTTTATTATTATTTTTTTATTTTATTTTATTTTATTTATTTATTTTTTATTTTTTTATTTTATTTATTTATTTATTTATTTATTTATTTTTTTTTTTGCTTTACAACAAATAATATTTTTACTATCAGAAGTGCTTTCGTATTTTACTCGTTTGATGTAGCAATCTGAGTAAAATCTATAAAGCTTATATAAAAATGTCTGATTCTATCGGCTTCTAAACGTTATTTCGTATTTGTTGTCTTAGATGCAATATTGCAAATGCAAAAATGTTCAAAATTTAGAAAATGTTTTACAATAAAATCAATTGATTTAAATAGAAATTATGAAAAAAAAAGATTTATATATGTTCTCTTCTAGTTTTTAATTTAAAACTAATGTAAGACAATTTTAGTATTGTTATGAGTTAAGAATATTTTTGACTTGAAAATTCGGAATTATACTCAAAATTCGAACATTAAATTTTAGTTGCAGTTGCTTTACATGAAAACCATAAAAAAGAAATCCTTGCATGCCTGTAATATCTGTAAATATAAAAAAATGAAATTATTTGATAATAAGAGTAAAATTAAATGAAATCACACGACAAATTTTGATACGGTTCCTTAAGTGTTATCTGTTATAATGAGATTTACATATTGCTTATAAATATTATGTGATGAAGCATTAAGCAAAAGATGCTTCAACAATAATATTATTAGAACATTAATTGTGTTAACTTAAAGAAACATGATTAAGCATAATCTATTAATGAAAAAAAGTAATGTTGAAGTAAAAAAGTAAAATTTTCCATTTTCTTCTTTAAATATTTTATTTCTTCTGCATATTTTTGAATTTGTTTTAAAAATAATTAATACTATATTAAGTTTTATTGTGCTCATTATAATACTTAATATCACAGAAATCAATTTTATCAGATGAAGTTAATCATTTTCATATATATTGTAATTAATTTCCTACATTTTTAGAATGAATTATATGACAATTGAATCGATTATAAAAATCATTTGTCAACAAAAAATTAATTGGAATAAGATAAATATATAATTTCAGAAATTTAGATTCTTCCAAAATATTTTAAAATATTAGTTCCATAAATATAAATTATTTTTACAATGCCATTTCTAACAATTTATTGATTAAGGAATTTTTTTGTTCAATATTTATATAAATTTTTATAAGTATAATAACAAATATTCTGATTAAATAAGTATTAACACAAGATGATTAAATACTATTATCATCTTAAAACAAGATTACATTAAGTAACCTTAATTATGAAATAACTTATAAATCATTGGGAAGAATTAGTTTTACTTAGTTCCATTAAATTTCTACAATTTTTTAGTAAATTTTATTTATGAAAGTATTTCTGATTTATTCACTTAAGAATTGTAAAATATTCTCTCAGTTTAAAAATCTGTGCTACATTAAGATTTGATTTCCACAAAAGTACACATAAATATTCAAACATATGCAATAACAAGACTATTCAAACATATACCATAATATAACATACTTACTAAGCGAATGTGAATGTCATATTTCTTTCCTGGTTGCAGAGGAACACCTTCTAACTCTGGATCAATGATGTCTGAGATAAAATGGACGCCTATGAGCGCCAAAGGAATTGAACTCGGGTCAAATATTTCATTTTCTTCCACATTCAGCTCAAATGAGGCTAACTCTGTGCTTTTACCTGGTTCTGCAAATATAATTATGATTTTTTACTTCGTTTGGTTTAATCAACCTGGTTTACTTTGCAGATAAAAGCCTAAAATATTTTCCAAATATGAATTAATAAAGGTATATTGACACAACAAAATGACAATGAGCAATTTGTGATATAAACATAACAATAAATGGCTTATATGTAGGCTTACCAGATTACTAAAGATGGCAAGTGGTGCACCTGAATGCCCACCAGCATCACGATTATTCACCCATGACGGATGTTTAGAGTATTTTAGAGGTTAGTTTACTCTTAAAAAACTCTAAAACTCTTTTGGAGGGTACTTCTAGATTTCTAAAGTGTTCAAGTTGTACTTCCGAATGCTCCCCCCCTCAACATGACAATTATTCACTCATGGCATATTTTTAGATTATTTTACTCTTAAAATAATCTAAAAATCCTTTTGGGAGCTACTTTCGATTTTTAAAGTGTTCAGTGGTAAACCTGAATCCCTCCCAACATCGCGATTATTCACCTATGGCGGATTTTCAGAGTATTTTAGAGGGTATTTTACTCTGAAAATCCTTTTGTGTGTGTGTGTGAAGGGTACTTTCATATTTCTACAGTGTTCAATGGTATACCTGGATGCTCCTCAACATCGCGATTACTAACCCATGAAGATTTTTAGAGTATTTTAGAGAGTAACTTTTAAAATACTTTAAAAAAATCCTTTTGGAAGCTACTTTTAGTTATTTAAAGTGTTCAAGCTGTACACCTGAATGCCCCTCCCCCGCAGCATGGTGATTATTCACCCATGGCGGATTTTTAGGATATTTTACTCTTAAAATACTCTAAAAATCCTTTTGGAATCTACTTTCAGGTTTTTGAAGTGTTTAATGGTACACCTGAATCCTCCCTGCCAACATCGTTATTATTCCCCCATGGCGGATTTTTAGAGTATTTTAGAGGATAGTTTATTCTTAAAATATTCTATAAAAAATCCTTATGAAGGGTACTTTCAGATTTCTGAAGTGTTTAATGGTACACCTGAATGTTTCCAATATCGCGACTCTTCACCCATGGCGGATTTTTAGAGTATTTTAGAGGTTTTCAATGTTATGAATAAATAGTTACCAATAAAGATCCAAAAGCAGGGTTGATGATAAATGACACAAACATAAATTGAAATAATTTAGCTCTTACATGTTAATATTTATAAATCATTTAAGAAAGAGGAAACATTTTAATTGAGGAACAAGAATTGGAAAAATATTTACATGTACTTTTCGGTGGGTAGAGTTTTTTTAGAAAGTCTTTTTTTGGTTTTAAATTTGCAAAATTCTTCACAAGCTGATCTCATATATAAATGTTACATGTCACTAAACCATTAGCCGTTTATTCCGTCATCAAACCCCTGTCATCAGTCAGGCGTTGTTCATCAACGAAAATATTTCTTTAATTAGTGCTGATGTCCAAGTAATCAGAAGATATTCAACAACTTGATCCTATTGAAGGCTGCTGATTGATTCTCCTTGAAGTTACCAAACAACCTGAGCCATTTTTCTTCGCCTGAAATAATCGCATCACTGGTAGACCTTGCTTGCTTTTTGCTGACGCCGTTCCTTATTTGACTGCAGATATTCCTCCTCAATCACAACTTCACCAAACAGCTGATCATTGTTTATTTTCTTATATACTGCATCAACAAGACTGCTAATAAGGATTTCAAAAGCTCAATCAACATAATTTGGTTGGGTCATATTGACCTACAAAACAATTCAGCGTTTTCGATACTTTTCCGGGAAGTCAAAGTATAACAAAGTCACAGATAATTTACATTTTGATAAAAAGAAATAAATGGCCTATTAATTATCCTAAATTATCCTACACGTTTAATTATTTTCAGAAATTTCGATTACCTTTTTCAAGTTTAATTTTTACTGGAGCGTAAAACAAACCGGAAGGGACATCGGTATTTTATTTGAAAACTGTGGTATCTGGCAAGTATTCTTATATGAACTATAAATATTTATATTACAATAATAAAAATATTTTCATTTGTAAAATTATTTTAATTTTGAAATTTATCACTTATTTACAATTTCATTGATAAATTAACTCACAACATATGATTTTTTTTCTTGCCGTAAATAATAGAGTAAGGTTGCTTTTAGGCAAAACATGCAAAATAAATTAATTTGCTCTTAATTTTAAACATAAACTATTTTTTACTTCTTTTAAACTAAAACTGAATTTCATGGCACGACAGCCCATGTGGGCCAAGGCCTGCAGTGCCCTTAACTGTTTTCATGATCGATGGCACTGGGGGGTGCAGCGTATGTCCCAGTTAGGTAGTCAGTCTAACGTGAAACCCCCAATATTTAGTTTTCAAGCGTGTTTGGTATTCAGTTTATCGACCTACTGAAGGGACGAAAGTGCTGAGTCAACCTTTGACCACCCCGAGGATCGAACCTCGGACCTGTGTCATGGGAGCGTGAAACGCTGCCACTAAGCCACCGGGCTTCCATAAAATAATATACAACATGCAAAAAAATAAACATCTACGTTTTTGTGCTTGTAATTTTTATGGAGCAACTTTTACTACACTAGTGCAATTTATAAATATTAAAGGTATAAAATTACACAAAAACATAAAATATATTGCTAAATAAATTTAATTCAGTGACAAATACATCTAAGAATATAGAAATTATCAAGTACTTTGTCCATAAAAAAGCATAATTATGCTTTTTTATGCTTAAGTTTTTCATGGACAAAATCATAAGTTGTTTACTAATCATAAGAGTTTTTTACATCCTAAGTTATATCATCAGTTTTTTATGGACAAAATCATGGCAATAAATAACTCATGGCAATTTATTTATTTATTTTGATACGTTGCTGTCTTAGCATTTATTAGAAATGAATTGGTGAACTGCTGTTCAAAACATTTTTTCTCATTTTGAGAATATTTAGTTATAATAAAACTTTTTAAATTTTAAGTAGAAAGTGAAGATCTGAATTATTTTTTATTTTTCATGTGACTGAAAATCCATTCACTTTCTGCATTATAATGTGGAATAGTTAAAATGGTAAGCATAAACTGGGAAATATTTGAAAAAATTTTTTCAAGCTCCTTTCTCAGATTTTCAACAAGATTTCATTTTACATCTGCTCTTGGTTTATCCAGTATTTCTTTTGAGTTTCAAGAGCAGAGGAGAGTGTTAGTAACTACTATCCACTTCTGATGAAATTCTCATATCTACACTTTAAACTCTCAAACAAAATGGTTGAAATTGATATAAAATATTCTCCAGTTAGTGCCAAACGTGACTCACCTTATAACATTTTTATGAAATCTTGATAAAATATATTATATGGATGCTATACTAACTAAATATGGACTATTTTTAATTTATAACTTACCCCATTTATAAATCTTTGGATCTTGATAATTGAGAATAAAACAAGGAATAAGATGTTGGTTTGTTAGCCGAGAGGATTCAAAGAAAAAAGGACCGTTAAATTGCTTTTCACTGAAAAAATGAAAGAGGCTATATTTGATTAAGTTCTAAACACATTGTTCAAGTCAGTTTAATTTGCATATTGTATATAAAAAATGAATTTATTTAATTGATTCCAACAAATTTCATTAAAAAGTTATTTAATAAATTCATGCAATCACCCAAATGATAATTTAATATAATCTACTTATAAATATCTTTTAATAAGGAAGCACAAGAAACAGATAAGTAAATAATTGTGTGATGAATAAGCTAAAAATTTAAAAGATAATACAATCGTGTGTTTAAGTTCAGTAAATATGACAAATTAATACACTGCTGGACAATTGCTATGGACGGATAACAAATTGCAAGTAGCATAACATTAAGCGAGACATGAGGCCTAGTAGGATAAAATATAGTTGACACACTGATTATATATTAGAATAAAGAATATTTATTGTTATGGAAAGTACAAAAGCTGTGAGACATCTGAAAGAAAAAAATGTTCATTTGATGCTGCATACGGAAAAATGGAACAATGCATCTAAAAGTCAGCAGGCAGCTTGAAGAAAGGTATCAGTACGGGATATGTCCACCGTGGAGTGTGATGCAACATTCCACACGTCGTATCATACTTTGCACAATATTATCCAGCAGCTATTGAGGCAATTTAGCCTATTCCTCTGGGAGTGCACGGATGAGGGTGTTCTTGTTTGTCGGAGGATAGTTTCGACCAGCAACTTGCCTCCCCAAAGCATCCCACAGATTTTCAATGGGGCTTAGAACATGAGAACGTGATGACCATACGAGGCGTTGAATACCCTCGCTGTCTAGACAATCCTGAACAGCGAGTGTACGATGACATGTTGCGTCGTCGTCCATAAAAACAAATTTATCACCGACAGCACCACGGAAAAGACGAACATAAGGAAGTAGAACTTCATTAATGTATCGTTGGCCCGTCGTAAACCCATTCGCAACCACATGTAGGGGCGTGTGGCCATTGATCATGATGTCGGCTTACAGCATGACACTGCATGCCGGATATCGGTCCCTTCCCTGAATATTTTCTGGACGATAAGCAGTACCACTCTCGTGCCAGATCAGTTGGCGTCTACATTCCGATGACAGACTGAACCTACTCTCATCTGAGAATAGTACGCACGCCCAGTTCTGTTCAGTCTAATTGCGATGCTCACGACACCATTGCAAACGGGCAGTACAGTGATGACTGGTCAATGGGACTTACACAACAGGTCTGTTGGCGTATAGTCTTTTTCCCCTCAAACGTCTGGCAACAGATTTTTGGGAGATCTGCTTTCCTGAGGCAGCAAGAAACTGATTTGCCACCTACTGAGCTATCGTGAGTCTGTTCTTTTTTGCTGATAGAATGATATATCTGCCTTCTGCAGGCGTCGTACTTCTAACACGACCTCCCCCGTGCCGCCTACTACGCATTCCGGTAGTCTTAAATGACTTCCACAGCCGTGAAACAACGCTGTGAGCGATGTCGAACTCCCTGGCAACATCTGTTATTTTTCGCCCTTCTTCGATCTTTCCAATAATTCGACCACGCTTAAAATCTCAGTGATTTCGGGAAGACATGCCAAAAATTTCAAGTTCGTCTATTAAATCTTTCCTGTAAAACTTTGACATGAAACAACGATTGTCCACACGCGTCCAAACCTTTAAAGCTCTTATGAACGCTATTACATGATGAACTGACGTGGAAAAAAATTTGCATACGCATATTTCTTCTTGCTATATCCCGCACTTATTCGAATTTTCCACATTTTACTTCCTTTCATTTTGTGGTTGCTATAGATGATAGTGTTGTCCGCCCTTAGCAATTGTCCAGAAGCAGTGTATATTTTTATCTATTTTTAACGTAATTTGATGAGTTAGCTTTGAATGTAGGACAGTTTGTTAAGCCGAGATTGTTTTGGTACATTTGGTAGAATAATAAATATAATTGGTTAGGAAAATCTGTGGAATTATTTGATTAGAGGTATTAATTAAAACATTTCTAATATACATTTCCCATAAAATTGCCTTTTGATTTCTTAGAAACAAAACTGTTTACTAATCAAATGAATACTTTTATTCGAAGATTACTTAAACACTATATGAAAGTCTCATATTTACGGTTTGGGACACAAAATCCTTCAAAGAGAATTAAAATTGATGCAGTAGAATAAACTATATATAATAAATACTACAAAATACAGCTTAAGTATTTGATTAATATATTGCATAAATATATGTTCATTTTACTAAATACTTAAAAAGTTCTTTTCAATATATATATATATATATATATATATATATATATATATATATATATATATATATATATATATATATATATATATAATTATATAATATATATATATATATATATAATATATATATAATTATAATATATATATATATATATATATATATATATATATATATATATAATATATATATATATATATATAATTATATAATATATATATGTGTATGTATGTATGTATGTATAAACCTTTTTTATGAATGTAAATATAGAGCATGTTTAAAATAAGATGTAAAATATCTAATTGATAAACAAATGTATTTTAAAAATACATTAAATATCTGTTCTATGTAACAAATTAAAAAAATATAGCTTAATTTCTATTTAAGGAATGGAATAATTAAAGTCTCTCATGGGGGGGAGTGTCTAACCCCTAGAAAGCGCGTTTCCGGGTGGCTTATAGGTGAATGCCTTCATTGGTTTCCTTTGGGGGTGGTAGAGAGGAAATAAAATTCCCTCCGCGGACCAACAGGCTAAAGTAAAATCCCTTTGGGGTTCTGACAACTTTTTTTCCATGAATTTTGCAATTATTTCTACTAGTCAAAGGAGTTACACCAGGCTTTGTCCTCACTGCCCGGATAACAACAAACTGTTTTACAACACATCTTTATCTGTCCAGCAACGCCGGCCAAGCTTTTTAATGTAAGCATAGAGAATCCTGTGGATCTCCTTTTTACAGATAATGCTTTGGAGATCGCCAGGTCTGTCTTCGACAGCTTCGGGGACATTAAAGGCTTTTGCACGTACTCCATGGTCACGACATCATCATCAATAATTAAAGAAGTAGATTAAGCGCACAGAAATTTCAGCTGTTGAATCATAAATGAAAAAAAAAAACATTCTGCAATCTCACCTATGGATGAAATCTTTTTGTTGATGAGTAAGTTCCATTATATCATCAATCTTCAGCGTCCAGCCAATGATATTTTGTGGTACCTATAAGACAAACTGTGAGGAAATATATATAATTTTGGTAGGGATAATTGTGTAGTGGATATAAAAATTATTTAAAAAAATAGGCAAATGAATTCACATAAACCAATTCATTCAGTACCTAATATGCCCGTTTTGGGCAACTAAGCAAGCCTCAATCCGTCGAGGCATTTTATCAATTAGTACATTCATGAATTCTCTGAGGTAAACTTAGCAAAACCATGCCTACTGCTGTGCGCACATCCTCAACAGTTCACGATAATGGTCTTCCGTTCAAGTTAAGTTTAATGAAATTCCACATTTTTCCCACGAGATTCAGATCTGGGAAGTTTGCCGGCCAATTAAAGATCTCAAATCTAGTCACGTTATTAACAACTTGCCATGCAGCATAAGGCTTGGTATTGCTTTGTTGGAATATAGATTTGGAACGCCTAGAAGCAAGGGTAGAACAAGAGGTTCCAGAACTTGTGGGACGCAGAGTTTCGCAGTAAAACAGTCCTCAACGTGAATCAGAGGCACACTATAATCAAACATTATGCCATCCCAAATCATGATACCCATTGTAGAATCAGTTTCATGATCGCCGAAATAAACTACTTTTCAGAATTCTACGGGTCACCACTACAACCCTCAATTATCACCATTTCTTCACAGGCAGAAACAAGATTCCACCGTGAGTAATATCATTACCCTTCGATGTTTCAGGAAGAAGGACAATTCTGGTGTCTAGCTTTATTTTGAGAGGTCAATGGTACACCTATTTCTGGTATCCATGCTCATAGCTGTACTTTATGAAAACTGTTATCTATGCTTTGGATGGACATAGATCCATCTGTTTCTGAAAATACTCAATTTCAAATGTCTCGTGTGTTAGAGAAAGGATTTTGAACACTAAACTGGCAAATCTGTGCCAATATATGCGTTCCGATGTGAACTTTTGAAAACTGCTTCCACTTCGGGATTGCACGTAGGTTTTATTCAATCCCTGTGTGACACATAATTGGATGGAACTTACATTGGATCCAACAAGAGTTGCTTTTGCATTCGGGGGAAAACACAAATTCAGTTCATTAAGTTCAAAAATACGGTATCGTTTCATAGTTGTTAGCTAAAACTATTGAGCATGAGCTCAATAGTTTCAATAGCATGAACTCAATAGTTTCAATACAGATATCTTATACATAATATATTATACAGGGTGATCATAATTAAACTGCAAATTTAATAACGCTGTAAAAAAACTCACTGATCAGAAAGACCTGAAATTTCACCGGAATATACTTCAAACAGGGGGATTTTGTTTAGCGTGGGAAAAAAATTAGGAAAAAAGTGGCCTATAGATGGCGTTGCACAGGTGGTTATATGCAAATTAACATCTTGTATAAAATGCTGAGTAGCTTGAATTCTCGTTAATTGTCGATGGTGATGCAACGCCATTTCGGAAATGACCGTATCAGCCGACATTTTCCAACTCCATGGCCGCCACGATCACTGGACATCACTCCCTGTGACTTTTGGCTTTGGAGATTTCGGAAAAATGTTGTGTACTGTGCTCCACTAGACACCTTAGCGGATTTGAAATGCTACATTACTCAGCACGTTAACAACATCAGCACTGATACACTCCAAGCTGCTGTGGAAAATACCGTTTTACGTTTACACCTCTTAACAGAAAATGGTGGACACCATATTGAAAATTTCTTGAAGAAGACTAAGGACAGTTGAAAACCGAATTATTATTGGTTTTTTCTACGGTTTTTGGCCGCAGGGCAATTAAAAACCAATTTTTTCCTATTCGATGTGGCACCACCTTGTCGCTCTGAATAGGCTTTACACCAAGAGTGCCACAACATCTGCCTGACTTACAATAGCACAACTGGTTTAACGTTCAGCTTACAGCCACGATGGATTATCGTTCATGTCAGAATTTATGTAATTAACCTACAGCTGCCTGTGCAACGCCATCTATTGGCCACTTGTTTCCTAATTTTTTCACGCGCCAAACAAAATCCCCCTGGTTGAAGTACATTCTGGTGAAATTTCAGGTCTTTCTGACCAGTGGTTCTTTTTTTACAGCGTTTTAAATTTGTAGTTTAATTATGATCACCCTGTATTACACTATTACATATTACATTATAAATACAGACGTCTTATAGCCATTTTCTAAACATTTTCCTAAGTCGTATCTGGTACGCAGATATTGCTCTTTAAAAGTGAAAGTTGTTGACCTTCATGGCTTAATTATGATACTGCATGAATAGATGCGTGCGAAAATTTAATTGTTTGCATATCCATCTCACATATATGCATAGGTACAGAAGAAATTAACAAGAACACCTAAACATTTATAAAAATGTAAAGGCTGGTGAGAGATTTGAAAATATAAGTCATGCACACAATTTAATGTGATTTGTAGCCATTTCTTCTGCAAAATAATATAAAGTTCAAGTAGTAAGCGAGATTGTGAAAATCACATTCATGGATTATTCTCCTGACAAAACTCCACAACTATTCAATGTTGTGATCAGAGGTTTAAAATAAAATTTGATGTGTAACATGAGATGTACTTTACAAGTCAACAGGACATTCACTTGGTACAATTCGCGAAACGAATACGCGTCTGATTGTCTGTAATAATGTAAATAATTATTCGTAAAACAAGATTGCCTGTCTCCGTTACTGTTGTATCTAATTTTGCTAGTTTCTGTAAAACTGTTGCTATAGAATTCTGTGTAGATATTAACTGTTTTCAAAAAGAGATTTCTCTACTCTTGTTTTTAGCGAACAGACCAGTTTTATTGCTATTATGCATACGGAATACTCTCTGAATGCGGGTAATCTTTTCAAAGGCAATTTGCGCCTTAATCTAGTAACTTGCTTTCACTTTTTCGGTACTACTTATCACTACTTCTTTCTGCTTTTACTTCCTTCACTACTGCTTCTTTTTCACTACTTCTTTCGACATAGACTGGTACCTTACTTTCGGGTATGACTACCCTTTTCAGCATTCATTTTTCTCGGTTGATCAACTCTGAGCTTCTAATCAATAATCTGTCTGTAGAGAACAACTCTTCCATTTTTGTATAAGTTGCCATAACCCTAGATACAGTAGACATTAAAGAACCAATAAGCGTGGCTATATTAAACTGGAGTGTTCCGAAGCTACTTTAATTCTGATAAATATCCTTTTTGTGTTTCAGACTATTCAAGCATAATGGCTATTCACTGGAACAGAATATTTCATTTAACTTTTGCATTGACAAATGGTAGAAAGACACCTTCTTTCCCCATCATCACCAGTAACTGATGAATGCTGTCCAATGACTGAATGGTTAACATTCCAGATTCCTAGGCTGTTGGTCCCAGGTTCGAACCCGGGTTATATAATGGCTGTTTCTTTCTTTCTGTGTTTCTTTGTCCTTTCTTTTGAGATGATGAATGAATGTAGTCCTCCCTATAAGCAGGTTTGTGGTGGTATGACGTGGATAATGCTACTCGCTTCCATGATTTGATTCACGTGTGCTTACTGGATAGTAATCTCTGGCCTTTTTGTGGCGAAAAATTAGTACCCCATTCAGATCGTTATTAAAAAAACGTAATTGATGAATT
>JAJQOW010001800.1:0-33431 GCA_037975125.1 Latrodectus hesperus | reverse complement strand
CAATTTAACACTATTAGTATTATTAATTATAACCTTCTTTATTATTCTTTATTATTTATATATATATATATATATATATATATATATATATATATATATATATATATATATATATATATATATATATATATATGTATATATATATATATATATATATATATATATATATATATATATATATATATGTATATGTATATATATATATATATATATATATATATATATATAGATAGATAGATAGATAGATAGATAGATAGTCTTATATAGATCTATCTATCTATCTATCTGTATATATATATATATACAGGGTGATCCAAAAGTCAGGACGAACTTTAAAAATGAATAATTCGAAAACGAATCTCGATACAAAGATGCGGTTTGCAACAAACTGATGAAAAAAAACCGGGTTTTGTGTGGCAATGAAAAAAATAGTTCTGTTGGCGACCAACAGATGGCGCTGTCGGATTTCTAATGTAGGATTATGCAAAGCAACAAACAATATAAAAAGAAGCAAGTGCAACAGGTAATGGTAGTCGAAGCTGGTATGCATCGAAATGCTGTCCACAGTTGATAAAGCTTTCTTAGTTAAACTGTTTTATAAGAATTTGGAAAGTGGCATTGCGAGCATATCGCTACATGAAGGGTATGCGAGATAGCAAAGGACCAATAACGTCTTCTGCATTGAACAAAATTGTGAAAAAAATTGAAGCTATAGGTTCTTTGGCATCACGTCAAAGAAGTGGACGTTCCTCAACTGCAGCTGCTGTTACCATGACAGTGGAGCAGACGGTGCAAGCCATGTCGGCGGTTGCTGCACATGGGGAGTGCAGTGCTCGAGAAGTTTCGAGGCAGACAGGAGTGTCGTACGGAAGTGTCTGGAGAGCGCTGCGAGTAACTTTGCAACGGCATCCCTACAAGTTACAACATAACTAAAAACTGAAACCTCCTGACTTCGACTCTCGCCGACATTTTTCGAATTTGGTCTTCAATAAGATGGAAGAGCAGCACGACTGGCTTCACACTGTGCTTCGGACAGATGAAGCACATTTCACACTCTCTGGCGCTGTTAACAACCACAATTGTCGAGTGTGGACCACAGAAAATCCACATGCATTTGTTGAGGTACCCTTGCAACAGCCTAAAATGACAGTCTGGTGTGGCTTCACTGCTGATTTCATAATTGGTCCATTTTTTTCGAGGAAGTCACACAGACTGGTTTCCAAACAGTTTCTGTCACCGGTAAGCGATATCTAGCACTGCTACAGAACAGCATTATTCCTGAACTGCAAGCGCGACAGGCACTCCAAACAGTCACCTTCATGCAAGATGGAGCACCACCTCATATTGCTCTGCCTGTGCAACGCCTGCTACGCTCAACATTTGGGGAGAATCGCATTATCAGTCGCTATTTTAATCACGCATGGCCTCCAAGATCTCCCGATCTCACACCCTGTGACTTTTGGCTGTGTGGCTTCTTGAAGTCAAAAGTGTACAGCGACCAACCAGCATCACTAGCGGCACTGAAAGACGCCATCTGCCAAAATGTATCTGCCATAACGCAAGAAATGCTACTAAATGTTGTGAATGGTGTGGTGACTCGTCTCACAGCTTTACTTCTGAATGATGGACAGCACATTGAATATTTTCTGTAGTAAGTACTATTTAACTGTAATTAATCTGACTTCATTAATCATTGTTTCATTTGCAAATCATCTTTTGTTTCAATAAAACACTATAGCGCCATCTGTTGGTCGCCTACAGAACTATTTTTTTTCATTGCCACACAAAACCCGGTTTCTTTTCCATCCGTTTGATGCAAACCGCATGTTTGTATCGTGATTCGTTTTCGAATTATTCATTTTTAAAGTTCGTCCTGACTTTTGGATCACCCGGTATATTATATATATATATATATATATATATATATATATATATATATATATATATATATATATATATATATATATATATATATATATATATATATATATATATATATATATATATATATATATATAGATAGATAGATAGATAGATAGATATATAGATAGATAGATAGATAGATAGATAGATATAGATATATAGATATATATGTGTGTGTGTGTTTGCTTACGTTACTTCATGGATTTGAAGTTTATTAAGTTATGTATGTTGTTCTATTGCTGATTTTCTGTTATAAGTGCTATTGATATTCTTATTGATCATTGATGCTTTGAAACAACAGAAATCGTTTTCTCAACATTTATCGTTCATGCTATATAAAACATTTCTGATGACAATAAAACCCAGGAAAATGTATAATATTATTTTATCATATCACCCAAGTCAAGTAAAATATAGCTATAACTATTTCGATAACAAATTACACATATATAATTTAAAGCAAACACTACATTTTTGCGAGTCATCACCTTACTTTGGAAAACAATTAAAGATGACAGTTTCTTTTAGAAGACTATTTCATAGTATTTTACATCAGATCCAGCAATGATATGGTTGACAGAAACAAATAGTTAATTAAATCATTGACTGTTAAATTTCGCGCATGCAAGTGGGATTTATTATCGAAGGTACACTTTAATCATCATACAATGTAAATTATTTCGAGATTATAACCAATCCAACAAGATAAAACCTTTAGCTGAAGAGTTAGTGGAAACTTTATTAATAGTAGGTGCGAATTAAGCCCAAAATTACTACACCACATATTTGAAGTATGCTTGACAGTTCTGAAATTTCAACTGGTCTATGTTAACAATAGAAAATGTTTTTGGGCGCATTTACCGTTATGTGTATTTGGGGAATTTTAAATATTTTCCCTTGCAATACACGCATGCAACTCATCATTAAAGAAAAGTCATCGTGGAACACAATGCATACTGTCCTTATTATAAGGCTTTACAACAATCTTAGAACACTACGTGGTCTCCTAACATGGAATTGTTATTGGAATAAATGAAATAGTTCTCAAGATTATTGAAACAATAAAAGTTTTTATGAGATGAAGTCATCCTTAACGGTGGTAACTATTGCTTCTTTTTTAATCATCGATATCAAAATAATCCAACTGTGATATTAATTTCAATTATAAGTTTGTTTGAATATCTTAAGATTATCAAAACCAGATACAAAAGCTATATTTCTTCCTCTGGTATATACATCTATCAAACTGGGTGCTCGAGTGTTTTCGGGTTTTCTCGTGGTGATATAATTAAGAAAATTTACTGGGTATTTTTATTAGAAAATAATGTGGAAGTATTTGAATACCTCATTATTGGATCATGTAGTGAGATATTTCCATTCGTCTATGTTACTCCATTGAGAAATTATTTGATATGATAAGACTGTTTGAGTTTTTATAGAATATCCCAATGTCCTTATGTAATTGTATATCAGAAATTTATGTCATAAAGCAATTATTCTTGAACTAATATATCAATACTTTCAAAGGATGTTTATCACATAAATAAAGTGTGCGTTATTTAATATATTATTGATGAAATTTAACTTCTTAATACCTCATCCAAACGTATCAACAAGCATTTTGTCTTACATAATATTATAAAAAGTGTTTCGTCATTATACCTGGATGTATTTTAGAAGGAGATTCAATACTGCTAAGATTATTTTTTATAAAATAATAATAATAATAATAATAATAATATATATATATATATATATATATATATATATATATATATATATATATATATATATATATATATATATATATATATATATATATATATATATATATATATATATATATACATATATATAATTTTTTAAGCAGTTTTTCAAAGTAGAGATTCTTACTTTCTCCAAGAAATAATGTTCGCTAGTTATAATTTACCAAACACATAGAAGAACATATAAGTTTTAAAAGTATAATGCATGCTTTTTTTGAGTTTGAACTTTGAATAAGTAAAAAGTAGTAAGATTTGAAAGAGTAGAAATTTGTATAATTTTGATGTTATGAAAATAACGATAAATAACTGAATTGTAAAAAATTTTTCTTTTTAAAAAAAGCCAGAAATCATATGTAAATTGATAATTACACAAGCCAATAGTAATATTAACATATGAAGATTAGTAAGAAACAAAAATATAATACTTCGTTTTTCTGCTGCCACGAATAGCTAATTAAATTTACTTATATGTGTGAATGGCCAAATGGATATTTCTTAAAATGATAACAATAAATTGTATGGCAAAAAAGTTTTTATCGTGAAATTTATATTAAATTACAAACAATGATTTTCGTGAAATCAATTTATATTATTCTATTATTTACCAAATGATATAATGTGCAACACGTCTAAAAATCTGCTAATTCGGCCGGCCAAGATATTCTCTCTCTCTCTCTTTCTCTGTATATATATATATATATATATATATATATATATATATATATATATATATATATATATATATATATATATATATATATATATATATATATATATATATATAGATAGATAGATAGATAGATAGATAGATAGATAGATAGATAGATAGACATAGATATAGATACATAAATCTTTTTCATAATCTAAAAGTTTTTAATTTTTTGCTTAATTTGATAAAATGAATTTGCTGTGTTACGCTTCAATTAGACTTTATTTATTATTTATATGGTTTTTATTTAAAGTATCATTGTTTACCAAAGCAGTTTTTAAAATACTTATAAATGCTTAAAGTATCTAAAAGTGTTTTGCTATAGAAAGTTGTGTCTTAAAGATAAATCTTAAGCACCCTTTTTTACAACAGCGTTAGATACATTCTGGGAAATTTTGAAATCCACCGAAATGAAGCAAATTTGTTTTCACTCTTATTGAACATGACTTTATGATCGTAAAGTCAAGAGTATTTACAAAAATGGTTTTTTCAATCAATCCAAAAATGATTCACAAGTATGGCATTTTCATATATGTTCTTAAACATTTGAAGCTGTATATTTTTTATACGTTTTTGAGGAACGAATATATACTGTATTTAAACAAACTGATTAATTTTAATTACTATCACAGAGATGTAGAACATAAATTATGATATGCTATTTATTCACTTTTACAAAAATCAATTTTATTATTATTAAAATATAGTTCAGAACATGTGACAGATTATTACAATCTAATTCTTAATATAATTCAAGTTATCATATTTTTTCACTTATCCAGAATTTGACTGTAGTGATTTTTAGGCATTACAAATATTCCGAAATATATGATTTTAAGCATTATATCAGATGATTGAACTTTTTGGTGACTGTTTTCTTACAAAGCGATAAAAACAAATCTTATCAAACCATTATGTTATTAAGCAAACGGAAGAACAGATGAAATTGCTTTGTTTGTCTCTGGTTCTTAAGCATAAGAATATCATGTTTATCTAGGATGATAAATATCTGATTTCTGCTCATTTCAAGTTAATTGAATGGACTGAGCCAGAATTCAGATTACTTTGACCAGATACATAATTACTTTGGAATAATTCACTACATTAAATAAATTAATCGAAAATTAAGAAAATGGATTTCAAACACAGATTACAAGACAGAATATAATCTTCTTTTAAATCATCATTCATTTTTATGAACAAAAACTTTCAATATTTATATTTGAAAGAAAAATTTAGTGCACTTTATGAATTTTAAGGTAATGAAAGGTTAAATTTATGCAAATATATTCATAAAAATAGTTTTATGATAAATATCTTTATCCCATGTAACTTTTGACAAGGCACTATTTTTCTCTTAAGAAATTTCTAAATATTTAACTGTAACTATATAGAACTATATATACAGAATTATCTTGACAACTAATTAATAATATTATTAATAAATATTTAATTAAAAATTTGTTCTTTACATTAAATGATTATAATCGTTATACAAACGAATATTATATAATAAAGCTCTCTCTCTCTGTATATATATACATATTTACCGACCGATGGCTGAGTGGTTAGCGCTCTTCGCTCCTGAGCTGTGGGTCCTGGGTTTGAATCCCGGTTTGGGCATGGATATTACTTTCTTTCTCAGTTTTCTCTGTGTTTCTCTATCCTTTCTTCCATGATGATGTATGAATGTGACCCACCCTATAAACGGGTTTGTGGTGGTATGGTGCGTGTAACGTCCTGAAAATAAAGAAGGACCACTGCCTTCAGCACTTCGGAGATGTAGAGCTGACAGTTTCAAGTACCAGCAATGTGTGCACTAGATGAGTTCGGGAGTGATATCCAATACTACCCAACACTATAATACCTTGTGCAGGACTAGTTTGGTAGTGCATAACGCATCTGTTCAGCATCTTCTCTCCACGGTGTCTCCAGATTCAAATGCGATCATCATGGTATTGTAGACAAAACCATGACTCGTCATTAAAGACAATATCATTCCATTCTGCTATCCATATCCTTATTTCATCGCACCATTGGCGGCGGAGATGTTTATGATTCTGCCTCAAGGGTAGAAAAAGCAATGGACGTCTTGCAAGCAGACCACTCTGCAATAAACAGTGTCAACTGGTACGCGCAAACACTAAATGATGCGTTACAAAATTAATGTGCTGTGTTATGGTTCGTGATTGGTTAGCGATCTTGACTCCTGAGCTGTTGGGCCCGGGTTCAAATCCCGGTTCGGGCATGGATGTTTCTTTCCTTCTCTGTTCTCTCTGTGTTTCTCTGTCTTTTCTTCTGTGATGTTGTATGAATGTGGCCAGCCCTATAAACGGGTTTTTGGTGGTATGGCGCGGGTAACGCTACTCGCTTCCGTGACTTGGTTCTCAGGTGCCCGCTGGGTAACGACAAATGAGTAGCAGTTTTTGGCCTTGTTGTGGCATAGAATTCGTCACCCAAGTGCCTGTTGTTGGAAAATATGTATATATTCCAACGTTGAAAAGTTTTTACTTTCTTTTTTCGTTAAGGGAAGGTTATAAAACATGATTATATGATATATTGCACTGGATAATGATTTTAAATGTTAATTTAAGAATTAAATTTTAAATGTTAATGTCAAAAATAATATCGACACATTTTCTAATTTGTGCTACTTTACATTTTTCTAATTAGGGCTTTTGATACAATATATACAATTTGAAATTTCTTTCCTTATAATAATTTTACTTTTGAAAAAACAGTTTCAGTAAACATACGTTCAGTTTCTTTTATTCTCATCATGATATTAAGCTAAGAATGTTCTTAATTTTGAGCCTGATGTATCATATTTAATAACTATTTAAAAATCAAAAATGGGTAACTCTTTTACTCTTCACTTTTCTAACATACAGTGATACAAATAAACCTTTTTGTGTTTTTTTATGTGTGATTTTATCGCTTCGACCTATGTGAGATGCAACTATATAGAGAAATAAAGTATTTAACATTGGTATTTTGGAACAATATTTTTACACTACTTATTAGTTTTTTCTCTAAAACCTGAAAATTTGCTTGGTTTATTAACCTTTTCACATATAAACATTAAATTTAAAAAGTATCAATGATCAAAAATTCCTCTTTTATTTTAAAGAAACATAACAACAAGTATTTATATTATTTCACTTTATTTTCTCAATCACTAGTTTGAATAAATGTAGAATATTAATAAATATTTTTGAAAATGAAATATACCTTAAATGAATTCAAAAAAGGTAATAAATATCATTGTTTGCTTGTATTTGCCACTAATCTTAACGAAATTAGCGTACACTTATTTACATCATTATCATTTGTTAAATAAATTTTGGACCAGTACATTGCAGTGCCATTATGTAAGATTCCTTTATCAGAAAATATATGGAATAATACTGAGTTTGTGCATAAAGATTTCTGAAATCACTGTTAAATCTTATGTCATTTTTTGCATATTATTTTGAAATTAGTGTGGCTTCCTAAATTAAAATTCCCGAACTCACCTGTTTTTTTAAACAAAAATCGCTCTTTAAAATTTCTTTTTTTTATTGTAAGTTTCAATAAACCTTAATTTGTAATAACCTCTCATTTACGTGTTATAGTTTGTTTAATTAGCTTATGAAATTCGGTATAAAAAGATTTGGAGTACTTTGTATGTAATTGATGTGAATGTTTTAATTGACCTTCAAACAACTTCATATGAATGTATTTTCTGACTTATAAAATTATTTTCTATTTTAAAAATATCGATTTTTATCAAATGAAATGTATTATCCCTGAAGTGACTAGTAAATATATGAACTAAAATTGTTGTATTATTTGCTTATAAAATTCATGTCGTAATTCGGAATTTTTCTGCATTAAAAATCATATTGTTATGTTTAAAGCTGTTTTAATATTTCCTGGTTCTTTCTATTCTACAAAAAATTCCCTCGACTTGATCACAAATCTTAAGCTACTTCAAAAAATAAAATTTAAAGAATTTCCATCAATTTATTTAGTGTTTGTGTGAACCTCATGTATTTAAATCGATATAATTTTTAATGTAATACCTATTTTAAAGTTCTCTTAAGGATATTACATGTACTTGGATTTAGTAATTCTACGTAGAAAGAAATTCTGTGTTATTATAGAATGCAATAATTGATAACATATAGTTCTTGATTTAAATTAGTTAAGCGTTCTAGAATTATGTGCTCTCAAGAGAGAGAATATATTGTGTGTTAGAATATATTGTATGTGGGATATATATCCTTAAATTAA
The DNA here is from genome assembly GCA_037975125.1 of Latrodectus hesperus. Lineage (NCBI taxonomy): Eukaryota > Metazoa > Arthropoda > Arachnida > Araneae > Theridiidae > Latrodectus > Latrodectus hesperus. The sequence goes on along the minus strand of JAJQOW010001800.1, from coordinate 24,758 downwards.
TTTGCTGAATAATTCTATTAAGGTGGATTCTACAATTCTGGGAAATTGCTAAATGTAAGTACTTAAAACAAGAAACTTTTGCTTCCGGAAACTTTGATGCCAAATTTTTCGAAACATTCAAAAAGCATCTTTATACACTTATTAGTATATCTTGAAGCATGCATGATTTACTAAACTAATTCTAAATTATATATAAGAAATACATTTGGAAAATTTGAAGCCAAAAAAATTGCAGTAACAGCACATTTCTTTTAGATAGCATTGTTAGTTACTGAATATGTACGTTTAAAAATTAAAATATTTCAGAATCTAAATGACCTTTTTTTATTTGATATTTCTGTTTTCTGATAAGGGAAACCATTTTAAAATAAATGCAATATTTTCATTAGCATTGTTTTAAGAAATTGTTTCTCTATCATGAGAAATCTTTAACGCTCCGAAAAGTTAATTTTGCGCTTTTATATTTATCCACTTCCAAAATCTTCACAAATTTTTTCCGATGCCAAATTTTTTAATCATAACCTTGAATGAAAATTTATTCTGTATTTTGAAGTGATTTCTTCATTTAGTTGTGTTGCTTACATGAAAACTTTTAAATATAGGTGGCATCTTTAAACTATTCTATTAAGATAGATTCTTCTGATCCATTAAACTACATACGAGTAACATAGTTTTGTTATGATTAACCAATTATATGTTATACAATTTTTGTGAAATAAAGTCTATAACTTAAATAATTTACAGAGTTCAAATTATGTATAATCATAAATATTACAGGTGGATGTAATAGTATAATTCCCCACTTTTATTCATTTATTCGTTGGATTTATTTTAATTTCTTTTTTCAATATATTTACTCATACTTAATCGGAATTGTTTCCTATTTGTCCCATAATCGATGGAGTATTTCGCAGATTTTTTTATGCAAAAACCAATCGTGTCCTTTATCCGTTTTCTGGTTTTTGATATTGAATGAGATATAATTGCTAAAATAATTGACGTCTGAATAGATTATTAACTAAATAGTATAGAACAATATTATATTATTCAGATGAATACCCTTTGAACCTATTTTAATTTATATTTTAAATGCGCATAAATATATTGTTAGAAATTCTATAATTTTGAATTTAAATATTTTAATTAATAATGTAAAACACACCTAGAGTTTAATTTAATTTAGATTTAATGCAAAATTTAGAACGTATCCATAAAATCATGTAAAACAAGAAATGCAATGAAATGAAATAAAGAAAAAATTCAGTGAAATACCATTTCTTTGTAAATTTATTACTGCTTTATAATCATTTCTATTTAAATATATTATGTATATGTTTGACAATATTTATAAACTGTCTATAAGCTTTTGCAACTCTGATTCATCCTCAGTCTTCAAAAGTGAATTAATTGCAATTGAACAATGTCTTGCAGCTATTCTTAGTGAAAGTGATTTTGGGGACCTATAGATCCTTTCAGACAGTAGAAGGTCTCTTCAGCACCTCCACAACTGGATTGTAATTGGAGTTCAAACTACTAGTTCAATCCTTTTCAAACTCAAGCTCATTTCGGAGTCCCGTGAAATTTAATTTCAATGGATTCTTTCTCATGTAGATATACATATACGGCAATGAGCAGGCGGATAAACTGACCAAGGAGGGCTGTTACCACGATAATCCTACCTTTTCAACACTTACCTTTCTAAAGCATCAGTCTATAGTTAATTCCGAAATTTTGAAAGGGTGGAGGATTCTTCACTGCCATCACTGGTATGCGGGCAAAGAACCTGGCTCTTCATTCACCCTCAAATGTGACAGAGCTTATAAAACACCAATTTCCAGACCAGCAAGTGGTCACACTAGGGGTCTCACATATTTTGAAGGCAGGAAAATCTTTGAGGTGTGCTCTAAATGTAAAACTGAGTAGGCTTCTCCCATTCACATCGTGGGCAGTTTGGGACTTTCCAGAGGGGATATATTCTAATACCTCTTCTGGTCCTCGATTTTCTTAAGGTCAATGGTCTGATGAACCACAATATTTATATTTTAATTGAATTTAAATATTTACAATATAGTTTTATAAAATTATATATATATACATATATATATATATATATATATATATATATATATATATATATATATATATATATATATATATATATATATATATATATATATATATATATATATATATATATATATATATATATATATATAGTTTTATATAAAATATTACAATAAAACTGTTACATATAAAATAAGTCCTAAATCTTTTGAGTATTGCTGTCTTACACATTAAACTGAACTTTAGGATCTATAAATAAAATGAAATATATACACAATGATACGCTCCTTCTTGCAAATCTTGCTGAGTTGGTATTTGTTTAGAAAAAACACTAGTTTAAACAAGCTTAAGGGTTTTCCTTAAATAAATAGAAAAAAATGATAAAAGTGTTACCACATTCTTCACATTTTTATCTAAATATTACTGTTAATATACATGTGCAAAACATCTAAAATAAGATTAAAGGCAAAATCACATTAAAAAGTTTACGAAATGAAAATGAAGGGAATATTTTTTATGTATTTGAAAATCATTGGGCCACACACACAATATTTTTATTAAAACAGTTGTCCTTAACGTCTGGCTTGCTTTTATATGAGTTTCTATTTTGAAGCAATGTCTTTAAGATTATTTGGAGAGCATCTGAATATGGAATCTGAATATTTCTGATTATATTACTCAAGAGCAGAATTTATTTTTGGTTATTTATTTTAACTCGATGTGATAAATAATTCTAGTGAAAATTACAACCTTATCACATATAGAATGTTAGATCCTTATTTCTTATTTTTGGAAACAAAAAATTATGCTGCAAATTATAAAGCTTTTTATACAAAGGCCAATCAGATATATATGATTAGATACTCTAATAAGATATGGATATTTTTAAATTATAATTTATATTTTTGTTCTTACTTTATTTCTAGGTTTTTCATTACAAACTCAATATTAATTTGATATTTTTATGACTTTAAATTTATTATTCTCTCTTGTGTCTCATAATAGTTTTAAATTAATTTTTTTTCGTGTTGATGTTTTAACTATTAAAATGTATTTCAATAAAAATATAAATTTTTTTCAAATATAATATTTAGCAACGCTTCACTGTATTTTTGTAAAATTTGACAATTATTTAATTATAAGTATTAAGAAGATTGTCACGAAATGCATAATAGCGATCAGTCTTCCTCTCAAAGACTATACTCCGATTATCAAAGATAGTTGTGCTTCGTTATTCAGCAAATATATTTCAACGTATAAACTTTTCGTAAAGTCGTATGTTAGAATATTCTCCATGGAAACGAAAGAAATCATTATGAAGATCCTAAAGTTCAGTTTAATGTGTAAGACAGCAATACTCAAAAGATTTAGGACTTATTTTATATATATATATATATATATATATATATATATATATATATATATATATATATATATATATATATATATATATATATATAGTTTTATATAAAATATTACAATAAAACTGTTACATATAAAATAAGTCCTAAATCTTTTGAGTATTGCTGTCTTACACATTAAACTGATTAAACTAAATCTTACAAAATCTTATCAAAAGATTTAGTTAAATTACACATTAAACTAAATCTTTTGAGACAGCAATACTCAAAAGATTTAGGACTTATTTTATATATATATATATATATATATATATATATATATATATATATATAGTTTTATATAAAATATTACAATAAAACTGTTACATATAAAATAAGTCCTAAATCTTTTGAGTATTGCTGTCTTACACATTAAACTGAACTTTAGGATCTTCATAATGATTTCTTTCGTTTCCATGGAGAATATTCTAACATACGACTTTACGAAAAGTTTATACGTTGAAATATATTTGCTGAATAACGAAGCACAACTATCTTTGATAATCGGAGTATAGTCTTTGAGAGGAAGACTGATCGCTATTATGCATTTCGTGACAATCTTCTTAATACTTATAATTAAATAATTGTCAAATTTTACAAAAATACAGTGAAGCGTTGCTAAATATTATATTTGAAAAAAATTTATATTTTTATTGAAATACATTTTAATAGTTAAAACATCAACACGAAAAAAAATTAATTTAAAACTATTATGAGACACAAGAGAGAATAATAAATTTAAAGTCATAAAAATATCAAATTAATATTGAGTTTGTAATGAAAAACCTAGAAATAAAGTAAGAACAAAAATATAAATTATAATTTAAAAATATCCATATCTTATTAGAGTATCTAATCATATATATCTGATTGGCCTTTGTATAAAAAGCTTTATAATTTGCAGCATAATTTTTTGTTTCCAAAAATAAGAAATAAGGATCTAACATTCTATATGTGATAAGGTTGTAATTTTCACTAGAATTATTTATCACATCGAGTTAAAATAAATAACCAAAAATAAATTCTGCTCTTGAGTAATATAATCAGAAATATTCAGATTCCATATTCAGATGCTTTCCAAATAATCTTAAAGACATTGCTTCAAAATAGAAACTCATATAAAAGCAAGCCAGACGTTAAGGACAACTGTTTTAATAAAAATATTGTGTGTGTGGCCCAATGATTTTCAAATACATAAAAAATATTCCCTTCATTTTCATTTCGTAAACTTTTTAATGTGATTTTGCCTTTAATCTTATTTTAGATGTTTTGCACATGTATATTAACAGTAATATTTAGATAAAAATGTGAAGAATGTGGTAACACTTTTATCATTTTTTTCTATTTATTTAAGGAAAACCCTTAAGCTTGTTTAAACTAGTGTTTTTTCTAAACAAATACCAACTCAGCAAGATTTGCAAGAAGGAGCGTATCATTGTGTATATATTTCATTTTATTTATAACATTAACATATAATTTGTTTTAAACTTTTTTATAACGCTGGCTACTGGGAATTTTTGCCTTTATTAGCACTACAAGGAACTGAAAAAAATGACAAACCATATATTGGGCAACCAGTGGATGCGCCACTGGTACCCTGAAAGAAGGAGCCTCATAATAATCAATAATTTGGAAACAAAAACCAAATAGAAGACTGCAGACTTGGGTTACTACCCTCAGAAGTGTCATTTCGTAAGGAGGACATTGGAATTATGACTTATTTAACGTGATTCACCCACCAATAGGAAACACAAGTGTTCTTCGATTAGTTCAGATTTGAATTCACTACATTTCGTTAACAAGAACAAACACCGTGACCAACCGGACAACCATGACTTTCATTTTTGAACTAATAACTTTGTCATTAAATTTGTAAAATATATGCTAAAACAATAAAATAATTATTATTTCACGCAATAATCAAAAGAGATTTATAGAAATGATAAAATCCATATACTTAATAATATTATACTTTTAAGAAATTACTCTGAATTGCACAGTTCTTTATGGTGAAGACATCATTTGAAAAGAAACATCTATATCAATGAATACTCATCACGTCACATCTATAATTTTACGTGATACGAAAAGAATACATTGTGAACTAAATATCTTCTGTCTATTAGCTGTGCAAAGCAGGTTTGCATTCAAAATTTTGGTTTAGAAAATATTTCTCATTTCATTAAAATATTGGAACAATTTTTAAAGGTTAAAAGTGAATTGGAATTGATTTTACACTTTAAATTATTTAAATATGTATATTAAATTGACAGTTGCTTAAATTATAAAATTGATGCATATCTGTGGTGTTTATCAATGCTGAATCAAGTCTATGAAATTTGTTACTGTAAGAAAATCTAACACTAAAATTGGGCTGGTGAAAAGTTCAATTCAGGGAATCCCCAGACAATCTAAAATATAGTTAGGAATGACCTGAAAGTCAATACATTTCAAACAGGCTGAAAAAATTTCTCCTCTTGAATAGGACATAGATATTAAATTTTCATTAATAATCCTGGTGATGGCTGTATGGTCCGGTAGAATTGCCCAAATTGAATTAGCAATTTATTAGCTCTTGAGAGCAGCTTAAAATGCGTCAGTGATTCAGGTATGTCTAATGGCCCACCTGAACTCATTTTATCCAAGATATCTGATGTCACATTGCACTATATATCAATGTGGGAAAGTATAAATTGAAAGTGTATCTCATAAAAGATGCACCAGTTTGTTAATAGTTACCTTTTCTACATTTTCACGCACTTTATACCAATTAGAAAGATGTTGAATATAGCTTCGGCTCGCAGACAGGATCCAAACTACAGATAAGCTGGTTGAGGACAGAATCAAATCGAGCCTAACATCAATGGCAATCAGCACACTTCTGAAAATTGAACAAATGTCTGAATTTCTCGTAATTAACTTTGTAGCACCTTCTTCGAATACAATGTAAATTGCACTTCCGGAGCAATCAAGTTCATCTTAAATTCCGTCAGTATCTATTATGGAGGAATCTTTTGGGATGTTAGTGATTTCAAGGGCAAGTCACGTTTCAAATAAACTGGGGTACCGAAATTCTAGCTTAATTTGGAAGAAGGATCTGTGTGGAAGTAAATTCCATCTAAGCCAACAGAAGGATCAGTGCTCCATTTTAAACTATACTGTAAGACATTTTTGTTGATCAAATTGTTCGAATCAGTCAAGCCAAAGGGGCACGTTTTATTTAATATTTGTTTACAATTTATTTAATCTTTGGTAAACTCAGAAGTTCAATTTTGAGTTCCATAACGGTTGAGCATGGAAAAATATTTCCCCATACCAATTTTTCTTGTTATGCGAAGAGGTCGAAGGTCGGCCTCATAAAGAGCAATTTCATTTTTGCAGTTGCTTTGAAGCAATATAGTTATTCAACCTACACTTAGCTGGACCCGCTTAAATTTTGGTAGATTCGTGTTTGAAGCACAGCAGTAAACTGGAAAACAGTATTATAAGATATGTTTTATAAGAGTCTCATCAGTAATTCTGATAGTCATAGGAACACTTATATGCTAACAATTTAATTGTAGATTTTAATTCATTGTTGAATCTATCTTTAGTATGAAATTTTGTACACTATACTATCATATACTTACCCATTTCCATATACTTACACATTTGATCATTATCGATAATTATAACAATAACCTTTGCCATGTTGAATTTTCATTCAATATTTATATAAAATAAAATAATAAAAGCATATGCTTTCTAAGTAGAAGTTAGTACTATCTGTAAAGGATATGACATCATAAAATAAGCATAACTAGATTATCATAACGTATTTTAATCGCACGACGTAAAGTATCTTCTAGTAAAGTTTTAGCAGATAATTGACAGTAATTGCACGTCACAAATGCGGAGACCAAAAAATCTAATATTTACCCATCATGACAGACGTGCATACAGGGAATGACATCGCGTCTCACCTTTTTCAAAAGGAACTAGAACTGAACCCGAAGCATTTCACACAGATATCTGCTTGATCTCTAGGTCACGAAGAACTTTCTTGCAAAGTAATTAACACTTTATAATGGACTAAGGTCTAAGGTCTAATGGTCTAAGGGTGTTTTAGAAAAGATCTTTAATATTCCCGGAGTAAGATATCTTCCGGGAAAACTTTTCGTACATAGAAGCAACGTACACGTCACCTAGAAGGAAATCAGGCATCTCAAGAACGTTCACAGAAAATGAGCATGCCACAGAGACATGCACAACATCCATCTTCTGTTTTTCAACAGCAGATTATACTCACATTCAAGTTTCCACTTCATTTATTTATGTTTTTAAGTTTCATTGTGCTGTGGTTGCAATTTGTGACTTTAAAATAAAAAATAAAAAAATAGGCAATCGGAGCAGATAATGCCAACAAAAACAAACATTGGAAACTGTTTTAAATTCATTTTTATGTAGTTGTATGGATCAAAGTGGTTAGATTGCAGATTTTCTACATTTCTTGTGTCCTGATACTTCCGATAAAATATTTAATTTATTATTATGTTATTAAATACTGTGATTATAATACAAGTGCATATACTTAGTTTTTCTTTTGTGAAATAATACATAGAATGATGTTTTCCTATTTTTCATAGAAATGCTTTTCAGCTATTTCTATATTGATTTCATATCAGTTCGACGGTAGCTAATCATTGAATACTTATTTTATCTCATTTACAATTCTTAGACTTAAATAAAATTATATTTTTATTATTTTATATTATGTCTAATCTCTACACAATTCAAGGTAATAATTTACTTTCAAGAAAGAAACAAAACAAGAAAGAAACACGTGTTAATATGTTTTGTAATAGTCATTGGATCAATTTTTAAAGGGTTTTTAATATCAATTTTTAAAAAAATTCTATTTCGACCAACAATAATAATGATTAAAATAGAAAAGACTCCATCATTCGAAACATTTGAACAGAGCTAATTTTATGACAAAATAATATATTCTCCCATTTGAAAACCCTTTACCAATAATTTAAAAAGCTGTAAAATCTGAATCAATATTTAGAAGAATAAAAGTAATCAAAAATAGACAAGTATTCATATGCAACTTTAGAATATATTAATATTATATCTAAAGATAATGCCACCCAGCTTATCTAGTTGTCAACGTGCCTGACTGTGGATTGGGAGGTCCTGGGTTCGAATCCTGGATCGGTTATGAATGTACTTTTTCTCTCTGTCTATCCTATCTTTGTCTTTTCCTTGAATGAATGGGTTGTGACTGGTTGTCGGCCTCCATATCAAAATATGGTTCAGTTGGAAAAGTGGAGCAGTGCACCCCATTGTGCCAGACTAGCTAGAACATGACAACAGCATCAAAAGATACTAAAATAGCTTTAGATAACTTTTAATTAAAAATTAGAAAGTTAATAATATGAAAAAAATATTTAAGTTGCAGCTATGATCTAATTAGGAAAATGACATTTCTAATTAGCCACAAGCACCCTTTATCATAATTAGAAGAATATTTGATAATTGATCTGTTTTTTGGAACGGATGTAAAGCAATTTTTAGGCATTTTTAGGAAAACCGGTAAATAAACATTTCAGCATTCAGGCTTTTACTAGCTCATGGATTCGAATTCAAATTTGAGCACGGATGTATGTAGTGGTTATCTGAATCCATTAATCTTTGTACAAAAAACATTTGATTATTAAGTTAAAAAATCAAGATATGAAAAGATTATTCAAAGTTATATCATTGCATATTGCGCTTAGACATTCTCATTGAAATAAATTTTAATGGTAGCTTTTTTATGTACTTCACCAAATATCATGACATCATAAAGTTTCGTAAGTAATTTTTTCTAAATTTTAATTATTAAATTATGTTTACAAACGTTATGAACTTTAAAAGTATTATGTTTATGTAATGTAAAAAGCATTTAATAATCAATAATATAAAATATGTATTTGTATTTATTTGCTATCCCTTAAATGAAAGAAAAACTGAAGATGTCAGATTTATTTTTTTTCACGTTTCAAAAATATCATGTTTTGTGTCACGATATATTTACGAAACAGAGATTTCTATGATTGTTAAGAAATATTTTTCACAAATATAAGATTTAAAGCGAGACTGAATATCGTCTAGCATAATCCAATTTAAAACTGTAATCTTTTCCATACAAACACCAAAAGAGAAATTTTACGGCAAATATTTGAGGTTGAGTCACTGATTTTTGGAAATTTAATACGAGGAGATTTTGAGAATTAGGGAGAGAAGTTTTGTTGATTTCTTAGACTTTTATAAGAATATTGAAAGATTTTCCTGAAATATGTTGTTGTGTTCAAAGGATATTTTCCACGTTTAAGCTTTTATAATGATTACATTTATTAAAGGAGGTATATTTTAGAAGATAATGAATGTAGGACAAATTATAATTCTTTTGTTATAAATAAGCAATCAAATAATAAATTTGTATTAAAGACATATATTCACAGAATTCTGTAAGTTAGGCACATATAATTCTTTGTAAAATGATGTAGATTCCCGTTTAAATTTCAAATGTTTTTAAAACAAAAACACCTATTTTTGTTTTGGATAAGAAAAAAAATTATGATAAAATTCGTGGCTTTTTCATTTTTCTACAATAATAAATATTTATTATTTGTGAAATTTTAAAATGTACAAAAGCATTACACATTTGCTTGAAAAATCGCATCTCTAAAATTTATTATTTATTTGCATGAAAATCTCTACACTTCTTAAAAAGTATTGCATGAATATTTTCTACAAAATAAAAACAATAAAAACATTTCATCAAATTTTCATGCAATTGGTTGTTTAATTGTTTGCTTAACATGCTATTAAAAATAATTGAATTTTCTGATACTTGAACAATTTGAATCTACTTAATTAAATTTGTTCTTAATTTTTTTTTATCAAGCTTTAAAATACTATGAAAAATTATTACAGCTCTTAACAATCAAAAAATTGTTTAAACAGTTTTCAGCAAATTTATGAAAAATTACAAGGGTTTTGAAGTTAACTTATTTTTTATTTATGCATATTTACATTTTATTAGGTATATTTATTATTTACTGTATATTTACATTTCGTCATCATTTTATAGTTGTTAAAAAATATTTTTTTGGTCATCAAAAGGTTATATGTGCGTAGTTAAATTATTTAGAAATTAAGTCTTAATTTAAATAAATATTTGTAAAAAAATTAGTAACAAATGTTTATAATTTTATGAATTACTGTAGATAATTTTCAAAAATAAAAATGCGTTTAAAAATATTTTAAAATTATGTAAAATATTGATGATACAAGTATTTTATTTATCGTTCTTAGATCGCATATTGTCTGTTACTTATTTGTATACATTTAAAGATTTTTACGAGAAAATTTTTTAAATGGAAATAATTTTTAATTCCATTAATATTTCAAGAAAATTTTGCAGCACTAAAGTTTATATTCTTCCAGCTAAAACTAATCAAACATTAGGCACATGAAATTATTTACCAGATAATACACAGAATATATACACAAGAAAAATCACTTTGTAAATTATTTAACAGAAGCATTTTTGTCTTTATTATTCTATTTGTTTACAGTCATAAAATTATAATATCTATTTAAAAGCTTATTTCCCATGTAGATGTGGTTCTAATGTAACTATAAATTTCAATAGATGCAAATACATATTTACATACAAGCTTAATTTAAACTTTTATTAGTTGAGCTTAAACTAAATATGTAATATAATGTGTTGAAAGGCTTAGCTATTTGCACTCATGATGAGTTACATGCCATATATTCATTTCGCAGGAAATAATGAGAATGAGCATTCCATGGCATAAGAATGTGTGAATCATGATTTTAGTATGAAATATGAAATGCATTCACGTCCTACTATGCTAAATTTTTAAATAAATGTATTGTACTTTGTATAATCTCGGTCATAAATATTTTTAAGTCATATTTAATATTTCTGAGTAGTATCTTATTACTTACAATGTTTCCGCAAGCACATGGTATGTATGGAGAATAATGTAATGTACTAGAGTTTCAATTATCATATATGAAAGACTTTTATGAATTATTTAACACATATGGTATTAGATTTATTTACATTCTCTCCTTGTTATATATTGATTAAGGTTATGTTACATTAATTAATGTTTTCTTTAAATTATTTTTATCTACATTTATGGCACTATTACTTGCATGCAAATAACATAACAGTGTTTATTTGAGAATTTAAAGCATTGCATGCCACGTTTTTAATTTCTTTCCACATAAAGCTACGAAAAATATTCAATTTATGTATTTTTACTGGCAGGAAAAAATAACTATTTTGGGAATAAATACTCAGAATTTTTGATCCTAATACAAAATGTGGATCATATTTATTCATTTTCGCACTCTTCATAATTTCATTTCATTGAAATAAATATCCAAATATTGAAAAATAAAAATTCATTATTTTACTGGATAAATAAAATTTTGATATTTTACTGAAGAATTAAAGAATTGAATAAATAAAACTGAATAAATAAAGCTTTAATATTTGACTGTTAATTAAAACAATATTAAAAAGGGCAATAAAGAAAAAATTAAAAATATATTTGTTTAAATTTGGATGAATTATGTGGTTTTTAGCCCTTCTTTCTCAAATCTTTTAGATAACATTTCTCGTAAATCTTGTCATAGATCTATTAATGAACATTGATTTGAATATTATTTTACTGCACTTATCATATGAAATATTTTTTATAATAGTTGGCATGCATAAAATTTACGATTTATTTAGTTGGTATGTATAAAATTTACTAAAATATATGACTTTAAATCATTTTAATTAGTATAAGTCAAAAAAATCCGAATTTCTGATGAATAATCCTTGTTTCTCATTAATACTCATTTTCAACTTTAATGATTTAAATTCAGGTAAACAAAATGTTAAACAAATTCATGTGATTGTTATAGGTTTGTAATGAATATATTCAATTTATGCTAATGATTTTAATAAGCTTTCTTGAATCTTCCGAAATTCATTTTTAAAATACCAAATTATGTTGATTCAATGTTCCTTTTTTGATGTAAACTGTGCTAAAATACACAAGAAAAGTTCATTTTTCTATTACTTTGATAAAAGATTGTCTATGGAATAAAATTGCATTGACTGTGAATATAGAGAACTGAATTTTGCTTTTATGTAAAAAATCTCATAAAATAATCAAACTACTTTAATTAATATTTTTTTGTACTTAAGTTAAGGTAAATGTAGGGGACCTAAAAGTATATATATACATATATATATATATATATATATATATATATATATATATATATATATACATATATATATATATATATATATATATATATATATATATATATATATATATATATATATATATATATATATATATATATATATATATATATATATATATATATATATATATATATATATATATATATATATATATATATATATATATATACACACTACTGGCCATTAAAATTGCTACACCAGGAAAGCGGCACACCACACACGTGAAATTTGCATGACAGGTAGAACTTGATGTGATATGCAAATGATTAGATTTTCAGCGCATTCATACAAAGCAGGCGACAGTAGCGACATCTACAATTTGTATAAAACCAGAGATTTGACAGCAGTTTTCTCATACTCAATTTCCGTTTCAACGTTGTTTTCGGCAAAGAAATTTGTTGTAATACCTCGTGTAAGAAGAAGAAATGCCTATAAGCACGTGTCAGACTTTCATCGAGGAAGGATTATAGCCTACCGGTAGCGGTTTATCGTACCGCAATATTGCTGCTCGCGTCGGTCGAGACCCCATGACTGTTAACAGAATATGGAACCGATGGGTTGAGGACAATCATACGGAACGCCATGCAGGATCTCAGCGACACCCCATCACTAACAGCAGAGAAGACAGACATCTTATCCGCATGGTCATATATATATATATATATATATATATATATATATATATATATATATATATATATATATATATATATATATATATGGATGAGAAGATGTAACAAGAGTGCTGTTGAGCTTGACAGATCTGAAGAAACACACTTGCTAGCTTTAATCATCATTTCCTATATGCAAAGAAGTAAACTTATTAACTTGAATTTCATGTAGGAACAGCATAAGAAAGCAGAACAATTATAAAAATAATATAAATAAAGTGATTTCTGAGTAAGAATTCCCAAATATTTAAGTAGTTTCATCTAAATATGCACATGCTTGCATCGCTTTCATAAATTATGCGGAGGTTGAAAAATGTCATAGAGCTATTTGATAAGCAACTTGGTGACTTTTTTTTCTTTACTCGCCTTATTCATTATATGTTGTTAATACTATGTGTGGAATAACAACTTAAGTCTCTGTATTTCTTTTTCTACACTGTTATACAGAATATATTTTTTTGTTTCTCTGCAACTATACTTATTCTTTTGAGATATATGATGTGTTACGAATGTATGAGACTACACAAAACATATATTCGTATTATAATATATTACATAAATAAATATTTTTAAATGATTGATCAAGTTGAAGTAAATTATATTTTTATTAAAAAATCATGAAATGAAAGATAATTGAGTAAGTTGGTACAAACACAATAAGCGCTTTTTCTGAAATTTAAGTGCTACATAATTGTAAAAACAATTTTTATTGAATGCAGTATGTGTTCTCAAAGTGTTTTTATGTTATCTTTCAAAATCATATGTTAGTTATTACTTTGTGTCACAATAAAGTGCAGACAATATTGTAAAGAAAAATAAACTTAATTTTAAGTAGAAGTTTATACATCACCACATGAAAAAGAATTATCTGATATGAGAATTCGAAACAAATTGGATTTTATAAAACTTATCGAAAATTAGAATGAACAATAAGCTAGTCTTACAGTTGTTATTCTTAACATTTAAATAAAAGTGATTTTTTATGGAAAATTTAAAATATCGCGTAATTTGAGAAAATAATCTACTCACAATGATAGACAAATTTCTAAGCTTCCAATCTAGCTTATTTTAAGATCTTATGATTAACAGCTATTATCCTTCATGGCCAATTAAAAAAGAAAACCAAAACTGTTAAGCCAGCATAAAGTAAAGTGCTAGAGGTTAGGAAACATGGTTATGAAATAAGATGCTACTCAATAAAATATTAAAGTTTTATACATAAAAATTAAAATATTAAAATTTTATGTATAAATAAAAATCTCTATTGAAACATTTTAATTTATCTTCCTCAGATAGAAATTTAATTTGTATTCCTCAAAGGAGGAAAGTTGAAATTTCAGTAAGACAAAGACTCATATTATATGTGTGAATCAATTAAAGATTAGTTTCAAGAAGATAATTTAAGTCTCTTGAGGCCATAATGTAATTCAGACCAAAATCCGTACACAATTTATGAAGTCGTATGACTCATCAAGTGCATGCATATAAGAAGTAATCTGACTGTGTACAGGAAATATAGAAACATCAAACTCGAAATAATGGAATACAATTCATAAATAATTGCTATATATATGATCAATAAAAATGTTAAGTATTTGAAGTTATTCAGATTTTAAAAGCAAATATTCATCTATTACTTTCTTAATTAATTTTTTTAAAATTTAGTTAATTTTTTTAAGAAATAATCAGAACTAAAATAATGCGTATTAAGCAAGTCTAATCAGCTGAAAGTTGATGAAAAGTTTCAGAGAATAATGTATTATATAAAGTTATATCTTGACTCGTCTTCCATATCACGTGATTTGTTTTTCGACAGCTCGAGAGTGAAGCAAACATCATCTGCTCCTCAAAATAAACGCGACAGATGTCATCATAATACATGTTTTTCTCGTGAAGATATAAGGCATTTGCGCTTTGATTTAAAAAGCATATAAGAAGCAAAACACTTTTAAAATGATATGATGGAAATTTGTTCGATATTTAATTTATTTACTAAACATGCATAAAAAATTAAAAATATTGAAAATCATAGTTCGGATACATGCAAAAGTAAAACCTTTAATTACTTCCCTTAAATAGTTCCAAATAGAATTTTTGCAAACGTTTCTTTTGTAATAAATAATTATTGATAATAATAATACGAACTTCACATATTATTTTTTTAAAACATGTAATGCCAAAAGAACTAGAAAAACTAATTTAACTAAAGGTATATACACTGTTAAATTATCTTTCCGATTTTAGATTTGTAGTTGCATAGTATTATTTTCTCAAGTACTCAAAGAATGTTTGGTGATAAACAACAAAACAAAATTGCATTATTCCATATACCTTATTTACACAGTTTTAATTAATCAAATTAAATTTTTGAAGGGATTTTTGTTATATCAAATCATTCATCATCTATAAGACAGTTATGAAGAATGCATTTTAAACTACTAATCATGCGAACAACAGAAAAGGAAAATTCTTCTATTCATATAATGTGAAACTTTTTTTTAAATTCTATTCAAATCTTCTAAATTTTTATCAGTAGTAGAAGTAGTAGCTTTTTTAACATTTGTAGGAAACTTCTGTGTTAGATTTGAGGTAAATTGTAACTCTAAAACCGAACTTTTACAGCTAATTCTTATTGTCAATAATAATATCTTGACACATTTATTTAAGTATAAACATCATGCCGGCATATTAAATTTACATTAAATTTCTTTGTAACTGTTATGGACTATTCGTTATTATGATATCAATTTTAAAGAAAAGAGGTACATTCTGTATACACTTTTAATGAAGAAAGAAAAACTCATAAATATAGCCTTATAGAATCTGCAATTCCAATTAAAACACACTAGATGTCCTACTACCCAATCAAATACCCAGCACATCAAATCTGTAACATATAAAATATTCGAATTATCAAATTGTCTTAATTTCTTAAATTCAAATGTTTAGATTGATGAAAATTTTCGGAGAAAAAATAGCTTAAAATAGTTCTTTTTTACTATATCCTATCTATCTGCAACTAATTATCATTTTGCACCAAGAACTGATAGGAAAACTTTCACACACACACATAGTTAAATACAATATATTCTCACCAAGAGTTAAAAAATTCTATCTCATTAATTTAAAAACAGATATTATTCACATCACTTACAGATTCTATAAAAAAGAAAAAAAAAGACATTGGTTCTAATTAGAGACATATATGAATGTCACAAATTATTTCTTTTTTAGTCAGTTGAAAAAGAAGGTACAATTTTTAAAGTGCATGCAAAGCATCTTTGATCCACTTTTTCATAACTTTTATGAAGAAATTTATGATTTTATAAAAATTTTATGAAAATAGTGAGAACCTCATAATCTGTGAAATTTGGTACATAGTCAAAAAACTAATAATTACTGGATATTCCTTGCAACAAAGTAAAAAATTTAACAACAAATAAAGAAAACAAATTCTTCTAATATTGTTACAGGCATACCAGAAATTACAAAATGCAATGTTCATTTTAAGCAGAAATTTTAATTCGGAAATGCTTATTTTAGCTTTCTGTGGCATAACTGAAAGGTGATAGAGCTCACAATTTTACTTTAAATTTCGAATTTATTGATTCCAAAATGCTTGTATATCATTTACTTCTTGGATCTAAATTAATTTTTGTAGTTAAGAATAGAGTAATTATACCCAGTATAAATAAACTCTGCAGTTTCATATCCCTCCCAACAGCTAAAATTTTTTTTCTGCTTAAGGCAACCATTGTATGTAGAGAAAATGCATTTGGTTATCATAAACGGCAACAAAATAAATTTAGATATCTCATTCAAATAAGCAAATGAATCCTCACTATCACAAAAGTACCAATTTATAATTGCTTATTTACTTGTATTCTATTGTATCGAGCGTCTTGTTTAATGTTGATTGGTAGTGAATAAAACAAATCTCTTTGAAATATCACAAGCTTTTATTCGTAGTGATTTCAACTAGCCACCGGAAACAATATCCAACACAGGAGTCTCTAATATCGCAACTGTTTTTATACATAAATCTAGTATACCGTATTGATTGTTCTTATTACTTATTTTTATGTCTGGTGTTGGTATTTATACCCTACATGGTGGTAAAATCTACGAGATTCGCCAACGATCTAAGCTTTCTCGCTAAATATTATCTTCGTTGAGGAAATAGTGCTCAAGGGTCTATTTGTCGCCAAACAATCGCCAAGTCATCAAATTAGCAAGAATGCTGTTTTCGAATTCAGATTCTCTAAATTGCTAATCTTTGCCCACAATTTGAGAATTTCAGATAAGTCTAAGATATTTTGTCATAAATACAAGTAATATTTAGAAATTTGCAACACAACTTAATAATTATATTTTTTCTGTCACTTTTTCAAGTTATTATTGCTTCTTAAAATTATTAATTTTTTTTTGTTTGTTAAATATGACAGTATCATAAATTTATTACAAACCCTTAATTTAAAAAAAATATCTTGTTTTTTTAATTTACCTTGCACAATTTTAAGAAATCAATTCAATTCATTCAGACATTAGATTAAAGAATATTTATTATTCTGGAAAGTACAAAAGCTGTGAAACATCTGAAAGAAAAAAGTGTTCATTTGATGTTGCATACGGAAAAATGGAAAAATGCATCTTTCAGCAGGCACTTTAAAGAAAGATATAAGTACGAGATATGTCCACCGTGGAGGGCGATGCAACATTCCACACGTCGTATCATGCTTTGCACAACATTATCCAGCAGCTGTTGAGGCAATTTATCCCATTCCTCTGGGAGTGCACGGATGAGGGTGTTCTTGTTTGTCGGAGGATAGTTTTGACCAGCAACGTGCCTCCCCAAAGCATCCCACACATTTTCAATGGGGTTTAGATCTGGAGAACGTGATGGCCATATGAGGCGTTGAATACCCTCGCTGTCTAGACAATCCTGAATAGCGAGTGTTCGATGACATGTTGTGTTGTCGTCCATAAATACAAATTTATCACCGACAGCACCACGGAAAAGGCGAACATGAGGAAGTAGAACTTCATTAATGTATCGTTGGCCCGTCATAGTCCCATTCGCAACCACATGTAGGGGCGTGCGGCCATTGACCATGATGCTGTCCCACACCATGATACTGCATGTCGGATATCGGTCCCTTTCCTGGATATTTTCTGGACGTTAAGTAAACCCATTCTCGCGCCAGATCAGTTGGCGTCTACAATCCGATGACAGACTGAACCTACTCTCATCTGAGAATAGTACACACGCCCAGTCCTGTTTAGTCCAAATGCGATTCTCTCGACACCATTGCAAACGGGCAGTACGGTGCTGTCTGGTCAATGAGCCACACACAACAGGTCTGCGGGCGTATAGTCCTCCTCCCCTCAAACGTCTGACAACAGTTTTTCGGGAGATCTCTTTCCTGAGGCAGCAAGAAACTGATTTGCCACCTGCTGAGCTGTGGTGTGCCTGTTCCTTTTTGCTGATAGGACAATATATCTGTCTTCTACAGGCGTCTTATTTCTAACACGACCTTCCCCGTGCCGCCTACTACACATTCCAGTAGTTTTAAATGACTTCCACAGCCGTGAAACAACGCTGTGAGCGATGTCGAACTCCCTGGCAACATCTGTTTATTTTCGCCATTCTTCGATGTTTCCAAACACTCGGCCACGCATAAAATCATCTAAGTGATGTCGGAAAGACATGCCAAAAATTTCAAGTTCGTCTATTAAACCTTTTCTGTAAAACTTTGATTTGAAACAACAATTGTCCACAAGCGTCAAAGCCTTTAACCGACTCAGCGGCGCAGAAAATTTCAAGAATCTGCGAAAAATGTTTCCTCTTTAAAACCAGATGTACTACTTTTACCCACGTCCCTAAACTATACAAAAATCGTCGACTGTTTCCCATTCTCATTGGGAACATTTCCTACCCCCTGAAAACTGTCACATCGCTCAATTTAGAGGGAGGGGATGTCACTTACTACTAACTACCCTATCTAGGGTTGTATGCATTTGCCAGAAAGAATTGTACATCCCAATAAAAGTGGTTAAAACGAAAACGTATATCTTTTTTTGTATAAAACTTAAAAAGCAAAAATTATTAATAAGTAACTATTTTTTGTGTAATTGAAAATGATTGAAGATATTCCTCAGTATTTTTAGGTTGACTTGGTAAATAATATGAAATTCAAAGAAAAACGGTATCCACAAATTATGATGTTTTGGATT
Organism: Latrodectus hesperus; assembly: GCA_037975125.1. NCBI lineage: Eukaryota > Metazoa > Arthropoda > Arachnida > Araneae > Theridiidae > Latrodectus > Latrodectus hesperus. The sequence goes on along the minus strand of JAJQOW010001800.1, from coordinate 5,055 downwards.
TCTTACGCAGTTTAATTTAGAAAGTTGCTCGTCACATTAGCTTGTATATTTATTATTTTCTGTATAATGGAAATTTCTCTTTTTGAATGAGACACAGAAGCTTTTCAAATTTTTATTACAGTAAGATAAAATAATGTTAGTAAAAATACATTTTCTCACATTATATTTTTCTTAACACAAACAAATTTTTACTTTATATGAATACATCTATGTAGTAATTAGTGTAGTGTTTATATGAAAATAAAAGGCTTAATTATTTTTCAATTTTTATAATGTTATTTTAAAAAACATTAATAAAAGCTTTTCAATTTATTCATCTATAAATGTTTTGAGTTTAAACAATTAAACATAACATTAGAAAATTTGCAAAACATTGTGAATAAATGTGTGTAATGTTCTTGGTTTATACTATATCTGAAAAATTACTTTCACTTTATATTTAAATATTTGGAAAAGTTTTTTAGCCCAAAAAAATTAAATATTTACAAAAAAAGGATTAGTTTTCATTTCTGCATTATTGTATATGAAAATAAAACTATTTAATGCAAAATACATGTAGATAAACTTGCATTAAAATTGTTCTGTATAAGAAATTTTAACACATTATATTTGCTGATTGTGTACTTTCTTAATTATGATATTTCTTATATATTTACATTCTAAAACAATATTATAAAATCATTTATAACTTTTACAATTTTTTTCTTTCATATTAAAAAAACATTATTTAGATATTTTTAACAAGATACTTACTCTAAATTAAAGTTGTATTTTAATCGAAAAGAATTCCAAGTGATGGACGAAAAATAAATTGCTTAAATCACATTTGTTAAGTATTCAATGTACTTATTCTCATTAACTCAAAATAATATTCAATTACTATGAATCAATCTGGTGAAATAGAAAATGAATTTGAAACTCAAAAGAATTTAAATTAATTTTTTTCAATATATGTGACAACCTTTTTTTAAGAAAGCTTTTCCTAAGCACTTATTTGAGAGAGGAAAAGAGAGAGATTATTGTGTGCCGTCCTTATTATATATTTACTTTCATCTGGAAATACATTTTTCTCAATTCTTGAAGTTAAGCACTTTGATAGACCTCATAGTGATTTGAAATATATATACTGCTATTTAGTAATTTATACTAATAGAAGAGTTGATAAGTTGCCTATAAGCTCAGAGGATATGTAACATGAAGGCGAACAATTGATATCATTGAACGATAAAAAAAGTTAGCAATGTACTTCAAGCAACGTTATGAAGTCTCATTTATTCCATTTTAAAAGTTACAGAAGTAGAAACTTTATAATTATTTAATGCAAGTAAATAAATATTTTTCAAACCCTTTCATAATATTATAATACTTTCAGCACACATAGCAAGGCTGATTTAGATTATTTATACGTTTCTATAATTCAACAGTCTAAATGAATTAGAAATATATTAAAATTATTAATTTACTTAATTTTTTAGCAGAACTAAAAATATATATTACTTATGCTCTTTTTTCATAGATAAATTTTGTTTTTTTATTTAAAAGCGTTAAAGCCCAAATTTATTAGCTAAATTAATTTTTTCTACTCGTAACTGAACAAACTTAGATAAAATATCACTTGTAACAATACATGAAAATTAGCTTCATTTGTAAATCTGAATTGAAATATATATCAGTGCATGTACTAATAAGAAGCTTAAACTGTTACATTTAATTTATTTCAATGTAAATGGAATATTTGGTTTCACAAGTGCTTACTCGAGTTATTTTTTTAAATATTAATCTAGCGTTTATGAACTGAACTTTATGTATAATTATAAATAAAAACAAAAGAATCTTTACAACTTAATTTGGCAAAATTACTGTACGAAAGAAACTTAAAATTTTATAACGAGTTTCTATTGGCTTATATTTAACTTTACATAATATAATATGTAATAAAATGCTAAGAGGCTATTATTACTCCATTATAAAAATATTTTTATGAAAAGTTCTTGCATTGGTAATATTTTATTGCATTACAAGTTGCAAAACCTTTATATAATTATCATATATCTCTACTATATAAAGTTTTCTAATAAAAGAGACTTTATCTATAATTGAGAATTGTTAAGATTGAGAGGAATGAAACAAGGTGAGAAAAACCAGTTTCTCATATGTCTACTTCAACTAGAGTAATCGATAAAATTCCCTTTCATTCCATCTGTAACTAAATGGAAACATCTTTAACCACACAGGAAGCCACATGTGCACTGAATTATCTTCCTTGAAACGAAGTCTTGACGTATATACAGGGGATATATGGGAGAAGCCGTTTGAAACAATACTGTTAATAGTCGAATACTTGTAAAAATTGTAGAGAAAATAAATTTAACACCTCATCCTTTAGTATTCAACTATCTGTGATAAAAAACTACGCAAGGTTTTAAGGAAAGGAAATAATTAAGTGAAAAATGTTTGAATACTATAGGAGCTATTTATAACTACTGCTGCATAACAAAAAATATAGTAGTATTAATATGATAGAAACAAAATGATACAAAACAAATTTTGCTTATCAAATCATGAAAGATTACAGGAATCCTATAAAAATTTTCAACTTTATATTCTCTTTTTTTATATAAGTAAGGTAGAATTTTGGATAGAAAATTTCCAAACAGCAACTTATTTTAAATTTTAAAAACTCTGAAAACAGAAAATTTCAAAAATTGCGTTAATAATTCAAATTTAATATCCTTGATTTCATTTCAACTACATTTTATTTTTTGAAAGAATAATTTTATTTTAGTTTTTGTTATTTTGTATTGTTAACATTAACATTAATAAACGATTTAATGACTTAACAGATAAATACCTAAAAAAGTCTGAAAATTTGAATTTAATCATATAGTTCCTTTTTAAAAAATTATCTCAAATGTTTTCAAAATTCAAATGAATTTTTACGTATAAAAAATGCTAGCATTCTTTTTTATATTGTAAGGTAGTTGAAATGGGAGCAGGCGTACAAAAAAAATTATATAAAATGTGCTAAAACAGTATTATGCTTTCAATATAATGAATATTACAAAGTTATATATCAAGAATAAAAATCGAAAAATATTATCAAAATTGAAAAAGTAATCATTATTTAAATTGACAGAGGATATATTCTTAAGACTTGAAAAGGTAAACAACAAAAATTTTTATAAGCATTTATTTTTCTATTCTTAATATTTATCTATTACTAGTTTAGAAAAACATTAATGTTTTAGATTATCACAAATTTACTTAAGGCGAAAAAGTTATGTTTGGTATCGAAAGATTACTTTTTTATTTAATTATTTATTTTATAAATTCATAGCAAGCATTTAATTCTAAATTTATCAGTTTTATGAACGTTAATGAATATTCAATAATGAATCTTTTTTTATAATTATATATTTTAGATCATCATATAACTAATGTACTATAAGTTTGCCCTGAATTTGTTAACTTTCTTTAATATGGTTTATTTTTACTCAAATAAATAACACCATATTCCTATAAAAAAGAGCTAGCAATTTAAATATTGTATTAATATATTATATTTTATAATAAACAATGATTTTTTTGCGAGCTAAAATTCACATGTATTTTAAGAAAATAAATATTTTTTTCATAATTTGAACAGCTAATTAATTTATTTCTAAGCCACAATATCTCATTTTGAACTTCATTTTATTTCTGTAATCAATTTTGTCCCTTTAATATAATTAATCGTATTTATGTCATCTATATCTTGTTATCGTTAATTCAGATTATAACAACACAACTAAATTTAAACATTCTATGATTTCTATAGTCATATAACTTTAGCATACTATTTCATTTAGATTTTTCAAAGTGAATTTTCTTTGTTTTCAAAACTTTAATTTTTTAAAAAAGAAGTTTATTTGAAATACATAATGCGTTTATTATATTTTTAAATTTAAATAACACAATCAATCGTATATGGAATATACCATTTTATGTTTCAAAGATAAACCAGAAAAATTAATTTTTAATTCAAATAAGAAGAGTAAAGTAAATATATAACCACATTTTACAATAAGAAATTTTCTGGTTAAGATTATTATATTTAAAAATTTCTTTTATACCTAATATGGACCACGCTAAAAGATAATTATTTGTAAAACTAACGTATTAATAATTTGCTTATTTTAAAAATAAATTTTGTAATAAAATAATTATTTTCTGTAGGTTAAAAATTTAATTGTTTAGATGGCAGCATTTCCATTTACGAAATTTATTTGTTTATTTCAGTCATAACTAGTCGATAAAAAATGCCGTCAAAAACAATAAAAACTGAATTAAATTAAGTAAGATGTAAGAAATAATTAGCATAAGCAGGAAAATTATTAAAATTTAACTTAGAAAAGAAAGCAAGCTCGTTAGTAATTTAAAAGTACATATGGATTTAAAATTTTTGTGTAATAAAATCGTCTAATTCAATTAGGAACTAACTTTAGAACTTAGGAACTAAAATGAAAAATAATAATGTATAAACATGCATTTTATTTCTAAAGCAACAAATTTATAGATTATTAAATTTTAAAGTTGAATCTTGGCGAAAAAATAATCAGTATTTTAGATATTTGGCGTAAAACTCAGGCTGAGTAGTAGTTTTCAAAGAAAAGTCTCCAAGGAGTGTGGTTTGAGTGATTAAGACCGATCAATCAAACCACCGATTAGGGGGAAAGCAAAAGTAAGTGGTTTCTACTATGCGAAAATATACGTCGCGGCCGCTTTCGGTGCAAACTCTGCGACGTATCTATGCCGTCGCAGGCCGCTTTCGAGCAGGAAAGTTTCGACGTATCCATGCCGTCATGAACCGCTTTTCTACCAGTTTATTGCGACGTAACAGATACGTCGCGGGCGCTGAGTCGGTTAAAGCTTTTATGAACGCTATCACGTGATAAACAGGCGTGGAAAAAATTTTGCATACGCATACTTCTTCTTACTATATTATTCTAATTTTCCACATTTTGCTTCCTTTCATTTTGTGGTTGCTATGGATGATAGTGTTATCCGTTCATAGCA
>JAJQOW010001799.1:0-33439 GCA_037975125.1 Latrodectus hesperus | reverse complement strand
GAAAATGTATCCCAGAAAATATAATTCCGCAAATTTGTGTATCCAAAAGAGAAAATTGAATTAAGATTGATTTGTGAGAAGAAAATCCGGATTTCTAATTTTAATTGCATCTCCCAGTAAAAGACGAATAAAATAAGTGCAAAGTTTCTGAGATTAAAATAGTTTATCGACTACTTGTGTGCCGCCTGAATATATAACTTTATTCTCTAAATGTAGCACATAAATGTCAAACCTGGTAAGAGAGAATCATCAAACTTCGCTACCTAGGAAATAATTTCATGAAATAAAAAAAGTACCATGAATGTGGATCTGTTTTCATGGGTTGAAACTCGCCGTGCTATAATCAAGTACATCTTCAATTGGCGAAGAACAAGATTTTATTATACACGGGAGATAGATAGATCGTCTGCCTCAAGTCAACCTGAAAGAATCATTTTCAGGTTGACTTGAAAAGAAATATAGTGCTTCCCGCAGATCAAGTATTCTATCTATATTCTGCTGAAGAGAAAGCCAACGAGTACTAACATACTTGAGTATTTTGTGAGGCTTTATGTTGCACAAAGCTTGACTTAAGAGTATTTCTCTAAACAGAAGAATATTTGAATAATAAACTGCTCAAAATTGAACTGAAGTTTAAATGCAGCATGCTTTGCTGATAAATGAATTAAATGACAGCTACATCTCATCAAAATTAATGATGGCTGGATTCTGTTATGTATGATACTACACCTTTTATATTACCTGTCATGGTGTACGCATTATCACAGGAAAATGATATGCAATTATTCCAGTTCACATTTTTTTTCACAAAATGTTTTTTCGATTGCTGTAAAAATGCCTTTACCTGTATTGTCTGACGATTCCGTTAAAGATAATAAAACAGTACTATTCCGGCCTTTCGTTTCATCGTAATATGTAATCACAATAGGATAAAAATTTTTACTGTTAAAATTGTTGCTTCCGTCGGTCGCTAATGAAAAATACTTTTCTCGAATACCTGTCAATATTTCTCTGCTAGTATTCTGTGCTAGAATGTGTATCAAGGCTGTTGCTTTTATTCTTGCACAATAAAATTTTTCGCAATTTTAGAATCGGGAAACATCGTTTGGAATAATTGTTTTGCATGATCTGCTGTCGATATAGGTACATTATGCTCGATAAGAAACGATACGAAGAGAAGTGCAGCATTCGTTGGATCATCAGATGCATTATTTGTAGAGAAGAATTTATCTAAACTCGAACACCTGATGTTTTCTTTATCTATATGTTTCTTAGAATCGTAATGGCAACGGCAATCATCTCATCCACCATGCGAAATCACAATATCTGACAAACAAATCTTGCAGAATGCCGAGTATTCTGAAACATTAGAACGAGTCAGGCATGGCCATTCTTTGGCGTAACTTTAGCGAAAACGTTCTTTTTTTTTTTTTTTTCGGGCTTACACTATTAGAGTGTTTAATAGCGCGTTTCATTTTATACTTTTCTCAAGACAAATATATATATATATATATATATATATATATATATATATATATATATATATATATATATATATATATATATATATATATATACAGAGGGTATTAACACATTTTTAGAACGATTTCAATTAAGAATTTTAAAAAAGTAAATAAAATAAAAATTTTTGGCAACAGCTAATTATTTGAAATGAGAAATATCGTCTGCTACTTTTAAATTTGTAGTTCTTTCAAAATGTAGCCTGTAAACAAGCTGTGGATTAGGGGATATTTTTTCGCGCTTTCCGAAGAGAAATATTCTTATTTCAGGATTCAAAAACGTTGTGAAATGCATGGTATCAAAATTTCTAAGTGCAAAATAGGCAACATTATTAATCGGAAAGGTAGAAACCGTCAATCATTATTTCTACATGGAAAGAAGACTCCAAATGAATATCCGAAAAAAGTACGTATTGTTTCAAATGTTCCTAAAGTGAAATCGCTGGTAACAAGAGAAAATCCATCAACACAGGAATCAATTGCAAAGTCTTTAGATGCATCTGTATCAACAATAAATAAAATAATAAATCAAGATTTACCACTTAAAAAAGCTAAAAAACATAATGTTCACCAGCTTTTGCCGAGACATGTATCTCAACGCAAAACATTTTGTAGAATCCTGTTTGAAAACCATTTAGCGGAAGATAAATGGAAATACATTGTGACCCTTGATGAAGCATGGGTTTACTTTAATGACTGCAACAAAAAAAGTTTTATTTACTATAGAAAACGAAGAGAAAAAAATTTACAAACCTGGTTCCGTCAATGTAAAGAAAGTTTCAGTAAGGGGTTTATGATGGTCGCACAGGTTTCTCCTACAATGGGAAATTAAAAATAAAAAAAGAAAAAAAAATATGTTAAAATCAACTCATCATACTATCAGGAGAAGGTTTTACGTCCAATATTTACAGAAGAAATTCCACTTCTTTATCCCAAAGACATTCAAAGAGTGAAACATACACAAGACAAAGCTACGAGCCATACTTCGAAAACTACCACTGCATTCCTTGAAAAAATGAAGATTAATACAGGTATTGCATACATACCTTTTCAACATATTCCTGTGAAGTCCCCTGACGTTTCGCCTATGGGCTATTGTGCCTTTGGTGTGTTAAAAAGAGCTTTTTCTAAACGCAAACCAACCATGATGGATGGACTCTGGAAAGTAGTGGAAGAGGAATGGAAAGCAATACCCCTGGCAATTCTACGAAAAGCTCTATTAGAGTTGCCCAGATTTCAGTTTGAGCAACTCCCGTAGACTTAACATTACGTGACGTCACAGCTTAAAATTTGAGCAACTCGTTCTTTTCGTCCAATGAATGCTTGAGATTTCTTTCAGGTTTGCTGTAAGAAAATAACAGCTTTACTAGATTTAATAATAGATCCCTTTTTTGGCTAACATTTTTAAGGTTGCCATATTTTACTCACAGGGTGTCCACATTTCATAATGAATTTTTATTTGGGAATTTAATTTGTAGCCAAATATTATTTACTATACGCCATCGTGCTTCGTGTGAACCTTTACTTTTAAGATGGGGAAAGAATCTCTGCCGACGTGAAAATCAATGCTAATACATCAGTAACACATTTTTGTGTGTATAATTTATTCTTAAATAAAAAGACTAAGAATTTGAAACAAAAAATAATTTCAGATTGAAACTTCAATTTAAACATGAAATTCTACAAACACCACACAAAATTGTATGTATTGTATTGTAAGATTTTCCTATACAAAAATAATTTCTTAACAACAATGTTTATAAAAAATTAATGATTAACTATTGATATATTAAAAAAAGAATCTCAAATTACTATTTTAAAAGTTGTGGAAATGCACAAAAATTATATTTTTTTAAAATATATATTAGTTATGATTTTGAATTTATAATTTATTTTTAAAATTAAGAAATCAATTATTTCTCTTTTTTATTAAAGTAAATATTGTGGCATATTAAAATAAGATTCATTTTTAAACTAATTATTTTTTACTTTTAAACAAACACACAACATAAAAGCAGAGATTCTTTGCACTATCTTTATTTACATGCAGTTTCTTAAACTATAATCTGTAATAAAATGACAAGTATATTTTGAATAAATATATATATATTTATGTTTTGTGGGAAAAAAATGAAGAAAAGAAATAATTGATAGCATTTTGTGATGACATTATATAAATAGTTTGTTTCATATTACATTTTCAAATTTAAAAAAATGTTATGAAATTTTATGAAACTAAAAGAATGAAGTGCTATTTAGCATCATAGCTGATAATCTTGCAATTGAAGGCAGAATCTTGCAATTCTTGCAGTAGTGACTGCAATTAGTCTTATATTGTTCATTTCAATGATTAGTTAATTGCTTTACATTGGAAGTCAAAATACTCTCTATATTGACCATGATGTGAATTAAATTATTTTGCAAATATAGCAATCATCTATATTTTTTATACTTACTTTCACATTATTTGTATTTACATCGCAAATAAGAACAAATACAAGATTTCTATTTTAATCAAATATTGTATTTAATTTCATTATTAAAATTGTAACTTTTTAACACACAAAATTGTAACACAGCCCTTTTTAAATTTGATTTTTAACTAGTTTTACTATAATCTATAATATGTTAAAAATGCTTCATCATAAAAACAATTGAAAAAGGCTTGAAATTATTAAAATAGAAATTTTCGCTTATATTAAAATCATTTCACTATTTTATTTGTACACTCCAGTATTTTCATCATTATAGGAATTTATTTTTAAGTCTAATTTACATACTGTGAAAAGTAAATGGAGTTAGTTGTAAGATTGCAATATATTTTGGATGAGTAAATGAACATTATGTAAGTGTGTTCCAGGGAAAAAATGTATAAAAGAATTTAATTATATGAAGAATAATAATGAAATCTTATAAATATGTATTTGTAAATAATAAAACAAAATGCTTGTGCCTTCAACATTTAATTATAATGCATTAACTTGCTAAAAAGAAAAACAGGAAATTAATGTAATGAAAAAATAAAAGTAAAATTAACACTAAATATTTTTATATGGCATACTTATTTCGACTGAAGTTTCAGTTTAAATATGCAAATGTAAGTTCAACACAAACTGTAAACATTGTAAAATGACAAAATAGTCTCATGTATTGAATAATTAACAAAACTTTAAATGAAATTAATGTTTGAAAACTCAGTAAATTTAATAAATATTGAAATTGGAACACTTCTCATCTACTTTGCTGAAAAAATTAAAAACAATTTTAATTATCTGAGTTTTTAACTATCTATTAAATTTATCATGTGTTTCATCTATAATATTGAAAAAGTACACAAAAAAGACAAAAAAATTTTAATCTTTATCAAATGAGTTTATTAAATTGATTATTTCTAACTGAAGAGCATTTCCTTTTTGTTTGTTTTTAATACCGGCAATTCTGCTAGATTGAAATGGAATACAATAATTAAAACCAATCACTTATTTCCATGTTATTACTTCCACTTGGCGAAAAAAAGACAAAACATGATCCGTGTTTAAAATCATTGGCGATATGAATTGCTCGAGTTGCTGCTGCATGCACAAAAAAGTTGCTCATTCTCGGCAACTTATAACGCCAATAACTTTCATTTGGCAGGAAACTTGGCGAAAACAAAATTATTTACAAATATCAACTGCGCAGCTGTGAAAAAAATCTGTAATATTATTGGACGGATAGAACGAGTTGCTCAAAATTTTAGCTGTGACGTCACGTAATGTTAAGTCTACGGGAGTTGCTCAAACTGAAATCTGGGCAACTCTAATGTAATAGGGCTTTATATCATGGAAATCACGATGCAGACTTATAGTCCAGAAAAAAAGCTATCCGATCGAACATTTAAAAAAATAGTCTTTACATTTTTAAACATTAATTAAATGACCTCAAAATCGTTCTAGAAATGTATTAATACCCTCTGTATATATATATATATATATATATATATATATATATATATATATATATATATATATATATATATATATATATATATATATATATTTCATTCAAGAATAAAACCATGTATATACCACGAACAAGTTAAACCAACATAGCACGTGGTCGAAATACAGCGCGAACAATAATAGTGTTTTTGCTTCGGTTGCCAGGCTAAGCGTAATAAATTTTCTTAAGTAATGAAACAAGAATCAGAAGTACGAAGTTCTGGCTGTTGACTATCTGACGTCAGCGCAATCTGCTATCGATAAGCTGAACCGCTGCCTCCGTAAGCAGTAGAATTTAAGTGCAAAGGCAGCGGCTGAATATGTTCTCTTTCCCCGCACATGCGCATAATGACTAAAAGACTTATGCAAAGGAAACTACGAGATGTGTAAGTTCACTTTTAGTCGATGATCACCTGTACGCGCGCTCTTAACATTTCTACTTTTTATATATTAGGCATATTTTTCTTAATCCAATTTCAACACTAAATTAGTAATTTATTTGTAACCCTTACAAAATTTAATCGCTATAATACAATAATAGTAATATAATCGTACATGACATAAAGGATTATTATTAGAGATCGAGAGAGAAATCTATTTTCCGTAATTTCGTTAAGATCATCGTAACTCCATAACAAAGAGTAGAAATCTGTACTAAACATGTAAAAATCGTAACAAACGGCATCTCTGCAGGTTTTAATCTTCAAGACATTTGAAACATAGATAAGACTTGTTACTAAAAAAAATTTGTCACAAATGTATTTCATGATATTTTCAAAAATTTTAATTTGAAATTATAAGGTTGTAGTTTTCTGTAACTGTTCTTAAAAATGAAAAATGTCCTTAAATAAAAATTTAATTTAATATTTGTAAAAATGAATATTTCTATTAAAACTGAAGATTTAAAGTATTGATTTATTATATGACACTTAATATGTGCACATTAATGATTCTAATGTCCATGAATTACTATATCATTGCAAATTAAAGTTTTAAGGAATCGAAAATTTCTTTCCTGATCTATTTAAGCATTTAACAACTTTGAAGTGATTGTAGTAAAATTTGTTATTGAATACGAAAAGAATAATTATATTAAAAATATCTGGACTCAACTCATGATTAATAAAATCATAAATGAATGAATAAAGCACTAATTTTTTTAAAAAGAAATTTAAATAAATTTTATTTATGAAGCCAATATAATGATATTTGTACAATTATTTTAAATCTTGATGACCAATATTTTATAATTATATATTTGATAGATCCAAAGAAGAAAGTCTCTACCACCTCCTAAAGTGCGACCTATTTCATGGGAAGAATATATTAATTCTAATGATAAATATGTTCATATTGGTAGGCCTCTTGTTTATAAGGAAAGTAGAAAACACTTCAAGGCTACTGTTGCAATGGTGATTAACCTATTCAATAATTATTTTAGTTTTACTAGTTAAGCATTAAATGCTAATAAAACAATAACTATAAAAGAAAACTTCTTTCACATCAAACAGTTAACTTAGAAGCATTTCTTAAATCATTTTCAATATATTTATTGTATTAAATTTTCTTTTAAAATGCTGTTATCTGAACATTTTGTTTGAATTTGATGAAAACAAAACTTATATATTAAAAAATGTTTTTAATTGTGTGTAATAAAAATGGTTTCTCTTTATTTAATTATACAAAATTTTTTTTAACTAAGTAACGTTGCATAAATGAACTATATGAATGGCTAGATTAGAAGTTTTTGCAAAACTAATAGTTTAATTTTTTTTAACCATAAAGTGGTTGTTTCTTTCATTTGTTGAGATTATGATGCCACTTTCATCATGACAATGCCACCATATTACAATTCTCATTGGTTTAAAACATCTTCCATGATGTCAGATGGTGTTTCATTTCACGTCATATTGTACCTAGACTGTGTCGTAAATCCAACTCATTGGCAAATTTGCTGCTTACTTTCAAACCACATTCTTTAAGCAGCAGCAAACAAATTTAAGTTCACTTTCATGTGTATGAGAATATTATTGAAGTTCATTTTGTTAATAAAATGATTTCTCATATAAAAACAAAGCCATCGGTTTCAGAAGACCATTGATTCAAGTCAAAAAAAACCTTGACAATAGAACAAAAGAAAAAGCAAAATAAAAAGTTAAGACAAAACATACACTTTATGTTTAGCTTAAATTGGTAAAGATGATTTAAATTTTTAAAAAAGTTCATTATTTGAGATAATTCGAAAATAAGAATTGCAATATTTAAAAAACAATTTCTTTTAAATCTATTGTCTTTTTTAAATATTATGACTAATGTCTTGCTTATGCCAACATTAATAATTTTCTAACTGAAAATTGATATTTCATTATCTTTCAGTCTGAAGATTTCCCTTTGTCTGTAGAATCGTAAGTTGATTGCTATATATTTTATATACTGTAAATATTTTATTTAATTTTGTTTTTAAATGATAACCATCAAATATTTCAAATTGTTTGTTAAACATTATTAAAGTGCCTTTTTTTAAAATTATATACTTGTAAAAAAATTTTACATAATAACTTAAGAACTTTAAGCTGATACTTTTGTGTTTAATTTATGATAAAATTTTATATTTATGTGTGTGTTTAATTATGTGTTCATGCTTTATAACTTTAAATTTATTAGGCTCTTAAATGTGTTAGAAGTGGTTGCACCATTTAAACATTTCAAAAAATTAAGAGATTTTGTTCGAATGAAGCTGCCTGTTGGTTTCCCACTGAAAATAGGTAAATAAGTATTTTTAAAATTGTACGTAAAACAGTATTCTAATTTTAAAAAATTTTTATTTGTTCCAAATTTATAAGAGTTTATTAAAAGGATTTGTCTTACTGTGATGAGACATTTTATAAATTTGAGTCAAGGTAGTTACTCAATTTAGTTGATTCAGCAAATCAGTTAAAATCCCTCACGAAAGATTTTTTCAAGGAAAATCACAAAATTATATTAAAATGGCTTTAAAATGTTAGTAACTAGTATAAATGCAAATAGAAATTTTAATTTAAAAGAAATTTATTGAACTTTGCATTGTGTGTGACCAAGGATAGAAAATCCTGTATTCATTCTGAATTCATTTTTATATTTCTGTAGATATCGTATATTTTTCTTTATGTAATTATGTTACTGAATTCATATAAACTGATATTCAGAATTTAAAATCGAATTTCTGACCAAAATACATATCAGTTCATTAATTGTTTAAAAGAATTATTATATGTTATTGTGTCTGTGTAATAACTTCCCAAATAGCATAATCAGTTGGGATATCCAAAGCCACATGCCAGCTGATATTAACTAAGGATCTTAACAAGCACAGAGTATGCAAGACACCTCATTCCCCGCTTGTTAAACATAGACCAAAAGTTAATACCAAAGGAAATGCCGGGAGACTTGATCTCAACTGTTGACAAAGATCTTTTCTTACTTGGCAGAATTATTACTGGAAATGAGAAATGGTGCTTTTTAGACGATCCACAAACCAAGAGAGCATCGGCAATCTAAAAATCACCATATTCTCCACAGAAGCAGAAATTTCACCAAGATCATTCTAAAGGAAATGTCATATTAGAGAAATTCTTCAATATCTAGGACATTGTCCATCTGGGATTTATCACTGAAGGACACTGTGAACATATAACTCTATGTCAAAATCTTGCATTGTTTGCATGAGTCAATCCAGAAGAAGAAACCAAAAATGTGGGCAAAGCGGTCATGAGTTTTGCATGACAATACTCTTCCTCACCTATCCCTGTTTGTCAATTTCTTTAATATAAAAGCAACTGTTTTACTTCATCCTTCTTAATCACCTGATCTTGCACCCTGCAACTTCTGCCTATTTCCTTGCAATTTGGTTGCAGTGTCACCAATTTTAATCTTCAGTTGAAGTTAGATGTGTACCATAGGCTAAATTAAAAGACATCACCAAGATGACAGACTTCGCTGAACTTCACAAACACTGGCAAAAGTGTTTTGTTGAATAAGGATCTTATTTTGAAGAAGGATTTGTTTGTGATATTAAATTAAATTCCTTTTAAGTTATAGATTCAGTCTGAGAACTTTTGAACTCTAATAAGTAAGTTTACATATATATATATATATATAATATATATATATATATATATATATATATATATATATATATATATATATATGTATATATATATTAATATATATATATATATATATATATATATATATATATATATATATATATATATATATATATATATATAAGCTGACCCAGCCACGCGTTGCAGTGGCAGAGTTTTTAAAATACATTGAATCAATTTTTTACTAATTCTTGGGTTCAATCAAATTAATATTTTCTAAAAAAATTTAGAATAGGTTCATTCATAGGAGATTAAAAATAAAACGTTTCACCAAAATTTAATAGTAATAGGTAAAGTATCGAAATTTTGAAATTAAGCACAAATCAACATATACTTTCTGAATTTACATTTTATTCATCTTATATTAAATTATAGTTTGTAATCAGTGACTTACTTATAAAATATACTATATAAATTAAAGACATCTAAAAATAAATTGTTATAAATGAGGTAGATAACATTGACATCGAACTATTATTATTTTAATTTTAAATTATATTAAAACTAAAAATTTTTTCCGCGGCATTATACTGAAATAAAAAAAATTAAAAGAATTTATCATTTGAATAAATAAATTAGATCAAAATGTTCTACTGAATAAGTTAATAATTATCAAATTATAAAATAAAAATAAAAAATAATAAAAGGCTATCAAGAAATACTTACATATTTTCGAGGTGGTATGAAAATTAGTAGAGAAAAACAGTAATAAATAAAATTTTATTTTACTATTTATAATATTAAAAATATTCAAACTGAATACTGCACAAAAATAACACAATACAAAGTATAATTAAGAAAATGATTCACGAAAAATTGTTATAGTATCATTATACATCATGAAAATATATATAAATTCTATATTTAACCACGCGCTTGCGCGCGCACGATAATTTTCTCGAAGATGGTATAATCTAGAAAAATAAACACGTCGCCATCTGCCGAATACCTGTGCAACTTAGATGCTAAACCGCCATCTATTAGGAACTTACAGAACTAACCTAAAAAATAAAAAAAAAAATTTTGGGTTGTACTACCCCTAACATTTAGGGGGATGAAAAATAGATGTTGGCCGATTCTCATAGATACCGGATAAGCACAAAAAATTTCATCAAAATCGGTCAAGCGGTTTCGGAGGAGTATGGCAACGAAAACTGTGACACGAGAATTTTATATATTAGAAGATATATATCTGTGTGTGTGTGTGTGTATATATATATATATACATATATATATATTACAATGTACCATTCACAGTAAAAATTTAGTTTTAATAATAATCTTTCTTATGTTAATTCGAAAACTGAGCAATTTGCAATTAAAGTATGTAAATTTGGCTCCCAACTTCTTGGGAACTTATGCTGCAGTTTTGAATTCAATTTAAAATGCAATCTCTGATAAAATTCCCACATGTAAAGTATTTACATTAGATATGACACATAATAATTTTCACAATTGTTGAAACACAATTGAAACACATTGAAACACAATTGTTGAAATCTGCGTTCATGTTAATCATTGTTTAAATTGCTGTTTTTATGTACAGAATATCACTTTGTTCGAGATGTGTGTTGAGATTAATGATCAAAAAGTTATCATTTTACATTTGCCAGCATCTTTGAAATTTATTGATTGTTGCATCCGTCCTCCATCATTTCATTTAAGTTCCTTGCCATTTTTATCATAGAACAGGTTTTCTATGATGGGAATGATTATTGTAAAGATTTTGCTTTTATTAAATATCACAAAATCATTTATGTAAGATTTTAAGAAGTTGTTTTTTTATTTAAAATTTTATATAAATATTGTTTGAATTTTAAGAATACTTTGAAAAGTGTAAATAAAATATTTTATTGCTGTTTTCTATTATTATGTTTAAATTTTACAACAGATCTAAAATAGATATAACTGTGTATGTATATATAAGACAGAAATAATATTCATATAAAGAAAAGATGTTATTTAATCAATTTTTATTGAAACATAACAAAGTGTAAGAAAATTTTTGAAAAGTAATGGTATTTCTGAAGTAGCGATAGTTAAAATACATTGTTTTAGTGAACATAAAAACATCGTTTTCTAATAGAATATCTGCACGTATTTTGTAAAAGTTGGAATATAAAACTTCTTTAACTTTAATTATCAATATTTAGAATGTAAATAAAAGGCTTATTCCAAATAAGAAACTTTTTAACCAAACATAGCGTCTTTTTCCCATTGAAATAACGTTTTTAATTTAAATTAATTCAGTATTGTTAGAATTTTGTTACTTCATTAATTTTTAAAACAGCTTCAAACCAAAAATTTTGTGTTTTGGACTTTTCTATTATAGACCATTAAGGAAATTTCTAATTGAAAAATATTGCCTTTAAGCAATATTTTTAAATATAATTAAAATTATTTACTTCATTATTTTTATTGCATCTTTAAATGCAATTTTCTAATTAAACTTAGGGAACAAGTTCAGTATCCCCATATACTGATTTCTCGCCAAATCTGGCAACCGTTATTTACTTTGTAGTGTTGCCGATTTCAGCTTTTGTTTTTATTGTAGTGTTGCCAAATTTAGTTTTTGTTACTATTATTATTTTTTCGTTGCCAGATTCCGTTTTTCTCGTGTTTTAAATAATTTTTACGTTATATATGTGCTTTTTTTATAGTGGCAATAGCTTTTCTAGTTTCACTTCGAGAACTTTCCAAAACTTTCTTTGCTAATTGTTCTACGTTTTAATTGGTAGTCATTTTAATTTCGTTTAATGTTGCTGCTGGAGTCAGTGGATTTCCCGCTGTTGTGTTTCGTTGTCGCCAGTGTCCAAACATCGTAAATTTTTCTTTTTTACTATTTCTTTTTCATTATTACTTTTATTTGGTTTAATTTTAATATTTTTTTATTAAATGATATATTTTATTTTATATATTTAAAACCGTTAAATATTCTTTTTTCCTTACTTCGTTTTCTTAATTTATTATCATCTTTTTATTGTTTTAATTACTTTATTTATTGTTTTAATTTAAAATGTCTCATGTTCAAAATGTTGTTGAAAAATATCAACAAATTATTTTTGCAAAAATTAAAGATAATAATGATGGATTATTGCTCAGGATTCTAAATTATTAATTAATTTAGGATTCGCAAAAATTAATTAATTTTTTAACGGAAATTTGATTTGAAGAAGGTGTATTTATTTTATTTAAATTCTATTGCTTACATGTATTTTTTTTATTGTATTCGTGTTTCATTTTTATTTACTTAAAATGTGTATATATTTAAAAAATATTTTATTCATGTTTTTTTTTTAAATTTTAAAAAATGTATATATTTGAAAAATAAGTTTTTGCATGCTTTTTTTTAAATTTTATAAAGTGTATATATTTAGAAAAATATTTTTGCATGCTTTTTTTTGTAAAATTAGATAATTATTTTTACTGAAATGTGACACTGGTGACAAACGAATAAAATGTCGAAATAAATATACCAATCGGCATGTCAGCTTAACTTCATATCAAGTAAGTCTATTATTTATATTTATTTCCCTTTTTAAATTTTCTGAAATGCTAATTTTTCGATCGAACTTCGGGAAATTTCCCGTGTTTATAAACGTGCGCCTAGCTTGGCGACAAAAAAATTCGCCACGGCCACCAAGTGTATGAGAATACTGAACTTGTTCCAAACTTAGTCTAGTACCAATTATCAACAGTCCAATTTTAAATAGACCTGAGATGAAAATACTCATGTTTTATTATTTGCATTAAGGTGGGTGTTTTATTATTGCATTCAGCATTATTGTATTATAATAGGAGATTATTATTTTATCATATATTTATGTATTGTAATTAAAAATCAATAAAATCCATATTCCATATCTTGGATTACTAACATAAATTATACAATATATTTGCTGTTTCAACAGTACAAATACGGTTATGCTATAAATTGCAGGCATTTTTTTAAATGAAAAATAAAAGCAGTCCATGTGATAACCTAGGTGGCAGTGCTCATATCGGTTTTCATGGGGTTTGTAAAATTCTGAACTATATTATGAATTTGCTTAAAAAATCCATTGCTTTTGTGTAAAAAAAGCGTAAAGAATAATATATAATAAATTATTTAATTTAAATTTGCACTAAAATATCCCAAATTATTTGAAAACTCTAGTTTTTTGTTATTTTTATTATTACACTGCTTAGACTTTACTTTGTACATGTATAATTTCTTAAAAGTTTCGTAATTTTCAATTTGCATGAACTTTGAATAAGTCATTAACTATATGAATTGATTCAGAACTTGGCACTATTAGACCAAAATATAATTAAATGCCTGAGAATAAATATTGTGTGCAGTATGTTGAGAACATAGTTCTTTCTTTAATATATTGCACATAAAAACTACTTTTAGAATGTGTTGGATGTAAAGGAATTTCATGTGTTAAGAATGTAAAAGAATTTTAGCAAAGAAATCTAAAAATCCTTGGGAGAGGATTCAATTACATTTTACAACACTTGATATCTTTTTCTCATCTTCGACTATCATTTTTTGAATGCTTTAAAATTATGACTCATTAAATGAATATGGAATTTTTATTCATGAAAAATATTTAAATTGCATATTGTGGGATTATTTAGAAATACTTCATAACAGTAAGATTATTAAAGTACATAAATATATAATTTTTTGCTATTTTTCCAATTCATTAGTTTTATTGAGTTCATATTGCCTTTTGTATAACTCATGCAACTAACACTCATTTTTACAAACATTCATGGTTTTGTGAACTATTAGCTGAAACTTAGCTCTAATAGTTCATAAATTGCTGAGATAATTTTAAATCTCATCTTTGAATTGAATTTATGTAAAACTTTTAATCGCTTGCTTTCATGCGTTTATTTTTTATGAAGTCATTTTTTTATTTTTTGGTTGAGTCACACAATTGGATCAACATTATTAGTGAATCTTTAAATTGTGGGTAAGTAACTCCAACATCAAAAATGAATTAACCACTGTAATAAATAAAAAGTAGTTTTATTTCAAAAATCACAATTAAAGGAAAGGATTTATAAATTCTAGTTTGATTTGTGACTAGACATTGAGCTATAAAGAGAGGCCATCCTAAACTATCATTCACATCGAGGTTTTTTTTAATCAACCCATTTAAAATTTCTCCCTCGTATTCAAACTTCCTATTCATTTGAGTGTAATCGATAGCTTCAAGTAAAGATACCATAGGACACTTTTGGAGGAAATGATGTCTTGGAATCACCTTATAAAGCTGTCATCCTAGGCGCAATGCTTTTATGAATGTATAGGTGGAATGGTGTTGCAGAAAAAACGATATCTAAATTATTTGGACCTGCATGCGTTATTAAATAATGGGGCAACTTGGGTGGAGAAGTTTTTCATCCATGACAAAGAAACCTATCCCTATCATTTCACTTCAGGATTTTTTGAATCTTTATTTAGAACTAATTAGTAAGAATTAGATTAAAAGAATGTTATAAATTAATAAAAGAGTTAAAAAGAAATTTTTAATATCAGATATGAAGAAAACGACTTAGTTACCATCTATGAAATATGTAGAAGAATGGCTCGCATGATTAAGACATTTTAAACATCGATTTTTTTTTTAATCGATAAAAGAATTCTTTGCCTTATTTTTCATCAATAAAATGAAAGTAAGAATTGTTTCTAACTATGTATTTTATTTTGCATGTTTTTTTTTCGTAATGCGTACTATATTCTTTTTTTCTAATACTACTTGTATACAGGGAGCAGCGTAGTAAAAATAGTTTTAAAATCTAATTTTTCTTTTTCACGAATTTTTGATTTTAAGAAACATTTTACAGGCTTCTATCTGTTTGTAGAAAATCGAGCGTGTATTGTATTTGGAAATTTCTTAAGAATTCGAAAGATAAATTTGGTTAAGAGGATGATATAAATTATTTCTAAAGCTTTAATTATTAGTGGAAAATTTGAAAATTGAGAGTAATATTTTTAGAATTAGTGCTGATTTTATTCTTTGTGCAATTAGAAGATAATAATAGCAACCAAAAATACTTCAATAAAAATATTACCTTTGAAATAATAATTGACATTTTATTAGTAGTAATTACATAGAAAATATAATCTATAAGATAAATCAAATGAAAAGTATATGAATCAATACTTCAAAAAAAAAAGGGATCGCCTAATAAATAATTATGAAATAACTTTTATGAGAAGCAAATTTGGCGATAATTCCGGTGAAATCAAATATTTCGGATTTATGGCGAAATCTGAATGCTTACGGTTATCCTGGTGATGGCCATCTGCTCCCGCCTACAGCATTAGTTCTATTTCTGTGTTAGCTAAATGTTACCTCTGTTGACAAGCTATAAATATGACTGGAAATTCCGTATTTTATAAGCTCGAAAAAAATATTAAAAAAGCATTCACACTGTTTGTGGGCTGCTAAAGAAAAATTTTCCTAGAATGAATTGGTTGATACCCTCTAAATTTAGAGAGAAAGTATTAAAGTCTATATCCGCTAAGCACATTTATCAAAGATTTTATTCGGCGTATAGCTGTGTTTATGAACAAGAGTAAAGTGCTTATCATTTATATTCTCCAATCTAAATCATTTAAGCATGCTCACGAAATAAAATACTTTTGATTTAGAAACCAAAACATTTATATTTGAATTCTTTACATTTTTGAAAACAACACAGTTTTACACTTTGTGCTCCTCACTAGGTATAATTGTTGTTATTTATGACACTCGCGGACAAGCCAAGCTCGCTCCGACGATGGCTATGTAAATTTAAGTCAGTAGAGTGCATCTTTCGTTTAACAAGTGTACCACGAAGGTGAAAGTACGACTTTGCTCTTAGTACTCCTCTGCTAGATGGCACCGCTAGAGGATCTATTCCCTCAATTTTGACATTCATCTGGAGGGGGAGGAAATTTCTCCAGACCACATTACACCTATGGTAACTGCTGAACGACCGATCACAGGACTTTCGATTCCACAGATTTATATAACGAGCACGTATATCGCATGTACTTGGTTGGTCTTTGGCGGCATTGGGAATCAAGGTCCATCCTACCGAACGGAAGGCCGATACCCTAACCACTAGGCTACCACGGCGCAGGTATAGTTGAAAATGAGACATTTTAAGATTATATGAAAATAGAAGGGTGTTCGTTACAATCTCGTTGCCCAGTTGCATACTTTTTCTTTAATTACTGTGTTGTAACTATTAAGAGTATCAAAAATTATCGACTTCAATAATGAATTGGACAAGACACATATGTAAGAAAGCTGGGCATCACTCATTCTCTAGTCAGTTAAGTAAACGTTTTATACATATATATTTGTAAATTAAAGGGATTTATGGAGATAAAGAAAATATTTTGAACATGTGTATATAATATTAAGAATTTTTCTGAGAGAAAATATTCACAAAATACTGGTAATCTATGCAACTTGAGACCAAAATGAATTCAATATAATGTGAAACCTTATGTCTGTCAGTCACGTAAAAGTTCATTTCATTTTTCTTTTGTAGAAAATGTTAAATGTGAAAATTAATTCATACCGCACTTCGACGTACTCTGTGCATCGCAGAAATTGCATAGTAGTACTTTCTTGGTTCTTGAATAAAATTTCGGTTACATTGGTGTAAAGATAATGTATTTATTTTGTTTTTATATGTATTAACTTTCACCAGGAACATGGATAAAAAAATAACTGTATAAGATGTACTTGCCTGTATATCTAAGAAATATGTGAGGCTGGTAAACGGCCGAGTTGGTTGCTTTTAATTATTCTTGTATTTTGTTTAATTTTTATAATTTAAAAAAAATTTAATAGATATTTTTTTCCCTGCATGTGATGTGTGTGTTAGATTCCTAACTCTACTACTGCTATCCTCTGCACGTGTTCACACAGACAGGTTATGGGCCAGTTAGCCTGATATTTAATGTAGATTAAATGCAGAATTTCTGAAGTTTGAGCTGAAAAGAGTGACGTCAATTGGATGAAAGCAACTAATTGCAAAATGGCTGATTATCCAGAACCATCAAATTATGCCTTTCCTAAGCTCAGTGACTACAATTACCAGTCCTTGAAAATTGACATGAATATACCTTTAATGTATCGAGGTTTGTAGGAATTTATAACTGAAACTGGTGTGCGATATATTGAGGACTCATCTGAAAAAGAGGTCTTATGAATGGTGTAAAATAAGAGCATATACTGCTATCTATCAAGGTATAGAAAGGAAATTTCAAATTATAATTGCTGAAACTGGAGATAAAAAAAGGATTGCGAAATATTTAAAGAAAATTTCGAATCGAATTCAAGAACCCGACTGGTGTTACTAGTAGACGAATTCTTTGATTTGAGATTTCATCCCGAGAATATTTTATAAAAGAGTTAGAGTCCAACAGTCGGAATATTTTGTAAAAGAGTTATAGAAAAGAAAAATCAAGTCAAAGATGCTAGATTTGTTATGCCTAAACTTTTCTAATTATTATTAATATTTGCAGCTAATTAGGAGATTGCCATCTGAATTCGAAACTCTTGCTCAAGTGCTATACCGACCGGAAGATAAAGATTTCATTTTAAATAAGGTTGAAAGTAAAATTATTAATGAGAATTAAAGAAAAAAAGTGGAAATTTAATAGATATAATTGGAGATGCTTCACTGTAGAAAATTCAAAAAGTGTAGTTCAATATCCAAAACGGATTGGAAGAAAAAAAAGTACACTTTAAACAGAAAAGAATCTGAAAGAGTAAACAGCGGAAGTTTGATGGACCGAAATTAGAGAGAAAATAAAGCAATCTTTTATGGGCCGTACAGTTACTGTGAAAAATTAAGAAATACTGAAGCAAAATGTTTCCAGAGACAAAGACAGAGAAAATCACGTTCTTCAGAAAATTTCTACAATGAAGTGAAAGATGATTAAAATCTAGAGAGTTGGTAAATAATATGTATTAAAAGCTTTTTAACTTTGCGTGTTAATCTAGTTTAACTTTGGAACTGGTTCATCATAGATTTTGTCACATAAATGTACCTTTAATCAATTAACTCATGATAATGTAGGAATTCATTTGTAAGGTCCGAAACTTTAGTTTTATAAATAATTGTTAACTTTAAGATAAGAGGTCGATTCACTTAAGCAATTTTTCAAATGATTAATATATAAATTATTAAAAACTAACTAAACTCATAAAAAAACTTTGATTACTTGTATAACTAGTCTGCAGTTGTATAACTGCATAGTTATGAAAACAGTATTCAATGTATCTTAGCAACCAAAGTGGTATACTTATTTACTTTTATAAGAAAACTCTGTCAAATGCTCAACAATTCTGTTTCCAGAAGTATCGATTTCTCGCCAAGTCGCCAAGAATCTCGCCAACCGTCGCCAAGTCGCCAAGAATGTCGCCAACTGTCGCCAAGTCGCCAAATCATTAGGAAATCCGCTTTTAAACTACAACACGTCTAAATACCGCAATTTTTGCCCAAAATGTGAGAATTTCCGATCTGTCTGAGATATTTTAAGACAAATATAATCATTATTTATAAATTTGTAACATTGCCCCCTCTCAAGGACTGCACGTCCCGGGCAGTACAATCCCCTGATAGGAGGCCAAATTTAATATAAGAGAATTTACATTTCAAGATGATACAGAGCACATTACATACACAAGCAACTAAAAATACAAGAAAATAGAAAAGATTAAAATTATCTATACTATTTACAAAGAGACCATGGTCTACTAATTTTTACTCTACATTACGATAAGGAGCTAATCTATCATAATGTACTACCTTTGGTTTTGAAGAAGATGATTTCCTTATACGAACCACGACGTCGTTCAGTCTTTTTAGGACTGTGTAGGGACCTTCCCAGTTGGCTTGCAACTTTGGAGAAAGTCCTTTACGTCGAATCGGGTTCCACAACCAAACTTTGTCACCTTCTTGAAATTCATGTCCTGTCGCTCTTGTGTCATACCTTGTCTTCATTCTTTCGGTCGTCAGGTTGATTCGGTCTCGAGCGAATTTATGGACATCTTCAAGACGTGCCTGAAGGTCTCGAAGGTATTCCTCTGGCGATGAAGATGTATCCGGAGGACGACCAAACTGAAGATCACAAGGGAGACGAAGTTCGCGACCAAAGAGCATCTGTGAAGGAGTATATCCGGTAGTCTCATGGACAGCACTGCGATATGCAAGCAGAAACAGCGGTAACTTCAAATCCCAATCTTGCTGATTTCTGGAAACCATAAGTGAGAGATTATTCAAGATGGTTCTGTTAAATCTCTCTACCATGCCGTCCGATTGTGGGTGTAGTGGCGTGGTCTGCGTCTTGTCTATTCCGAGAATTTGACACATCCCTTTAAACACAACAGAGGTGAAATTTGTCCCTTGATCAGAATGGATTTGTAAGGGTGTGCCGAATCTGGAAACCCATTGATGCACTAGAACCTCGGCTACTGTAATCGCCTCTTGATCGGGGATTGCAAACGCTTCAGGCCACTTAGTAAAGTAGTCCATGACAACTAGTATGTATTTGTTGCCATTTGAAGATCGTGGTAAAGGACCCAAAATGTCTAATGCTATTCGCTCAAAAGGTGCTCCTACGTTGTACCGCTGCAACCTTCCTCGGCTACGTTTCTTTGGTCCCTTACGTGCCGCACAGTCATCACAAGATTGACACCATTTCTCTACATCTTGTCTAGTTTTGCTCCAATAGAAGCGTTCTCGAACCTTCTGTAGAGTTTTCATTACTCCAAAGTGGCCTCCAGTTGAACTACTATGCAATTCTTTCAAAACATCTGAAATTCTTGATTTTGGAAGAACAAGCTGCCATTTGAAATTACGTCCATCATCGGACTCCCATTTCCTGTATAAGACACCATTTCTTACATGGAGTGAGTCCCAAAGAGCCCAATATTGCTTAGTAGCAGGACTGTAGGTGGAGATATCCTGCCAACTTGGTTTCATACTGGAAGATTCTTTTAATTCTAAAATTGGATTTATATCTGGGTCTTCTTTTTGGGCTTCTCTAAGTCCTTTATCACTCCATGGGTCTGGTTTCGGTGGAGGTGAAACAGTAACTTGGCGTACCGAAGGATTTACTAACTGATAGTTCTTCTCTACTCTCGAACAATATCGGCAGCTTTCATTGCACGGTTTCCTTGAGTACACTATAGTGGTTTTGTTAAGTGGTTTTGTTGGCAGTATGTTTGGAGTATTGTCTTGTTAAAAAATTAATGTCTTACCTAAAGATAATTTCTTTGCACTATCTTCCAAGTTATCTCGTAACACCTCAATTTATGACAAAGCTGTCATTTTATTATCAATGAAATAGAGATTTCCAATTCCATTGAAAGCCATAGCCTTAGACCATGACATTCCCTCCTCTGTGCTTTATAGTTTTCTGTACATTTTGAGCCTGAAAACCAGCTCCTTTTCTTCTCCAAACTGTGAGCACGTGTTTAGGTTTGAAAATTTCAACTTTACTCTCGTTGGAGAAAATAACGTTTTCCAGAAATCTAATGATTTATTTTTATAAATTTTGACAAATTTTAGGCGTTCCTTTCCATTTCTGAAATAAAGCGCTTTTTCCTTGACCTTCTTCCTTTTATACCAGAATTATACTTTGCATTTTTAACTGTTTGAGGAGTTACAACATTTCCTGAGATTGATTCAATATTTGCGGGCAACATCTTTGCACTTCCTGTCGGATACTGTAGGGCATCTTTAACCATTTGTCGTTTTTCTCTGACAGTTAGCTTACTTGGTCTCCCTGATCTTGGCCTATTATCTACAACCCCAATTTCCTTTTTTCTTTTTTTAAAATGTTGTGAATTGCGCAAAGTGAAACATTCAATTTACTGGAAATTTCTCGAAATGTTTTGCCACTATTGTGCAGGTGAAAGATTTGTTCTCTCTTTGCAAGTGAAATCTCTTTTATTTTGGGTGCCATGGCAGGAAAAGTCCTCGTAAACTGAATTTCTACAAATTAGCAGCGAATGAGACAAGCGCCCTTGACATTGATACGGTTGAAAGTAACATTGAAAGTTTAATGACGTCACTAGCATTGTAATTTGCATGTTTCTGCTTCTGTTCTAATACTTTTTTTGCTATCCAAATTTTGTTATTTTTATTTTAATAATATTGTAATTATTTTTAAATTTTGTTTTTTACCTAGTTATAATTTTCTAAGAAAATGTTATCATTTATAAACTGATTATACGATTTACTTGATTTTGTTAACTTGAAAACTACAAATTTCTCATTGTTCTAATACTTTCTTTGTCAACTGTATAACAACGTAAACATGTATAATATAAACATTTTATCAATATATTTAGTTTAAATAGCATGGAAAATTAACTAGTTTTCAACGTAAAAATTAGATGTTTCGATGATGAAATAATTTTTTTGTTCCATTTACAATTATTAAATACTATCAAACACACACATACTCATATAAAATTTTTAATTATTATATATACATTTTCTTAAAATATAGTAGAATATTATGTGTAAAACGTACATTTATGAAAATAGAATTCAAGGAATAAATTATGACTATTTATTTAAACTTAGTGATGTCACTAAAAATCGACAATATGTATTCATTTCTTGACACATTGTTTCTTGTAATAGGGCTCCGTAACATTTAGGTAAAAAAAATTTAATTGAGATGAGGGAATTGTTCGTATTTTTTACATGACCAAACTGTGTAATTTATTAGTATGGGTAATTTGTAAAATCTCTTTAAAAATTATCTAAATAATCATACACACTGGTAGTAATTTAATTAATTAATAACATAGTTAAATTATTTAGATTGCAATTTAAACAAAGAATGGCATGAACACAATTTCACCGAGTATTCTTGAATTCGGTAAAAATGTACATATATTTTTATTATGTATATGAGATGCTAAATTAATAGCAGAATGAGTTAAGAAATTTCTGTTATGTTCATAATTCCAACGAATTATGAACATTATAAAATTATATCTTTTTATGAAAAAAGATATATTGGAAGATTTTTTTATGCTGCTGAGAGAAAGAAGGAGATGAGAAATGCAACACATTATACCAATGAAAGGTTAGTTAAGTTTCGATCCTAATAAAAGAGTGATAAAAATCATCTCACTTAATATGATAACTGTAAAAACCCTTTTTATCTCACTAAAAAAGTGTGATAATGCATCTGATTTCTGATAAACGCATTGTATTCACGTAAGATATCCATATCTATACTTTTGCAAATATTGCAGCGAAATTTGCTCACTTGAAATATCCGTTTGAAATAGATTATTATTAACAGTTACCCCTCCAAATAAGAAACCCTTCGCGAGTGTTTTTTTATTCAAATTATTCCTAATATTAAAATAAATTGTTGTGTTTTGTTGAAATTTTTGCATTATATGATACAAAATTTAATAAATATAAAATATTTATTTGATATTTATTAAATTTTTTATAAAATCGAAACTCCAAAATACAATTAATCTGTTAATTTTTAACAATAATAAATTTATTATGTTTTACGAATTAAATTCATTCGTGTAAGATTTCGTAAGGAAATTATTTAGAATATGGATAATCTAATGTAAATATTCGTAAGAGATATTCTGGAATGTTTGAAAATTTTCTAAGTATAATGAACACAGTTGTAAATAAATGTTTTAATCATTTTATGAATTAAAAAGTATTTACTCTATTAAATTATTATTCTAAAAAATAACTGCGTATCTTTTATGTTGTCCCTCTCCCCCATCCCCAAAAAAAGGAAACTCGAAGAAAGTTGAAATTTTAGAGAAAAAGATGCAGGGAAGTTTATTGTTAGATGGGAAAAAAAAATCTATCACTTTATTAGACAAACTTCTCGTTAATTTTTTTAGTGATGAAAAACAAGAATTACTTTTGTCTTTTGTAACACATAAGAAAAGTGTGAAGCACCAACCACTGTTGCCATGAAAAAAAATTGAGTGTATTTAAATATTTTATTTTGCCTTATTAATTTTGACACCTGGTTTAGTTCAAAAATAATAAAATTAACCATAAGGATTTTTTATCATTTTATAATCGATTAAACTATCGAAATAAAATATATGCTTTTAATTCTTCATAGTTTAATAACATCTAACAGAAATGATTCGTTCTTTGTTGTTGTTGCACCAGCATACATTCCTATTGGTTCCCCCCCCCCGAGTTGAGTTTACCAGTTCGTTTGAAGCAGCCTATAGAAATAGAGGGGAAGAAATCCCCTCTCAGTACCTTATATACCATCTCCAAAAGAATAATTTTAATTGGAGGACATTGCGACCACAACCTATTTAACACGACACAGCTGCCAATAGTGAACATGACGGATCATCGGTTAAATGGGTATTATTAACGGGTTAAATGGATAATCGGTTAAACGTTTAAACCTTAACCAACCAAGCCACCACAGTATGTATTGAATTGTTCGTAATAAATATCATAATATATTATTGAATATTTTATAATCCAGGAGTAATATTGTGTGACACTTTTTTTTAATTAAAAAATTATAAAATGAGCAAAAGGTATTTTTTATTTTTTCTATTTTTACTAAGTATTTAATATAAAAAGGAGAGATGTACTGAATTAGATTATTATATTAACTCATTGAATATTTTTATTATATGTCCCAATGCGAATTATTACTGCACACACAAGGAATTATTATGATAAAGTAAATTACCGAATTCATAATTATTTATATTACGTTATCGAATTCATAATTTTCTTGCTCTGTTAGAAACAGAAGGCAAATCGAAAACGATTTCACGGGCTATTTTTAGTAGAATTGATGATAGGAGTGGATTTTCAAATGAGGAAAGTTAACTTTCTTAGGCATGCACAAAATGTCACAATCAGAATCCTCTCCTTCACCAACAAATCTGAAGAGCTAACAGTTTACTAACGCAAATGAAATTAAACCAAACAAAATCTGATTTATTTTTTTATGCTAAAATGTAAAAATAAATATGAAGTTCATTCTGTTTTTTCACCAAACTTTTGACCTCAGTTGAATTGAAAATCTCCATGGAATGAAATAAAGCATTTGTTTGATGAGTGGGCTTGAACTTACTTAAAAGGAAAGCTGTTTTATAACAAAATTTGTAATTAATTTAAAACAGGGGCAGATCTGAAATCCTTGTAATTTGGCTTATTGCCACAATTTAATTAGTTTAAAAGTTGTATCATTCTGCAGCGGAACTTTTCTCACTTCAAGAACGCAGTGTTTCTTTCCTCGTTTTAAATTTGCCATAGATGTGCATAACCGTTGGAAGTGAAGCAAAATATTTGGGGTATAAAAACTCTTCCCCTTTCTTTCAATGTTGCGGTGTGACGTTTTAAAAAAGAAACAACGATATTTAATATTTCTTTCAATTTTTAAAAATGGATTATTTTTGCCCATTGTAATACTACTGTCTATGCTTTTCAAGAGGTCGTCAGGAAATTTATGGTAACGTCTTTTAAAGAAGTCCTAACTAAAGAAAATTTATTCCTCGCCAAGATCAATTTAATTTTAGCTGATATAAAGGAGCTATCTCATTTCCCGGTGGTAAACATAGTTTTGTGCAAAGTCAAATAAATAATAATTGTTTCCGTTTTTGTAAGACAAAATTTTTCATAAGCTGTAAATACATTTATCATGGGGCCGTGGTTTACTAGTGGTTAGGGCATCGGCCTTCCGTCCGGTAGGATGGGCCTTGATTCGCAATGCCGCCAAAGACCCACCGAGTACATGCGATATACGTGCTGGTTAAATCTGTGGAATCAAAAGTCATGTGGTCGGTCGTTGAGCAGTTACCATGGGTGCAGTGGTCTGGAGAAAATTTCCTCCCCCTTCGGATCAATATCAAAATTAAGGAAGTGGATCCTCTGGTGGTGCCATCTATCGGAGGATTTGATTAGCAAAGTCGTACTTTCACTTTCGTGGTGCTCTGAGTAAACGAAAGACACTTCCTATTTATTTAAATTCGCATAGCAAAGGCATGGCTTGTCTAAGTGTCATAAGTAACAGTAACGTTTTTCACTTGAAGCTAAATCTGCGTATAATAGACGGTTTGACGCACCAATTTTGCATAAATGTAAATACTATGAATATACCAAATATAATATGCAGTTTAAAATAGAATGGAGATCTGAATGATGAAATACTTTTTAATAAGAAAAAAATGAAAGAAATTTCTTTTCAGTATTAAACTCAAAATGTCGATGACTAAATAAAAAAAAAACCTTTTAATTACAAAAGCTGTTAAAATTTGTCTTCAAAATACATTATCGTTTAAGAATTTTTCCAGTTAATTATAATTTCTAAGCAATTATATTCTTATTGTATGCAAATTATAAAGAAGTGATTCTTTATTTAACATTATTTAAAAGTTTTGTTATGCAATAAGTATGAACCCCAACGAAAACAAATAAAATATCCTTAAATTTCATTTAATCTTTCCATCATTTTAGATTGAAGAACAAATTAAAAATATTTTTTATTTCATTTATTTGTGGATATCTAAAACTTATGATATGAATTTTAGTTCTGTGGATAATACAGCCAAAAATAGGCTGTCATTCTTCTCTCTGTATCAGACTTCCTTATAAATATTTTCACTTAAGAAACTTAAGAGCGTTTTAAAACTGCATGTCATTTAAAATAATTTTTTTGATTATTATTTATTTATTAATCTTTTTTTTTTTTTTTTTTGTTAAAAAGGAAGCCTCATATTTTCTTCGTACTTTAGCAATTGTTATTAATGAAGATATCAGATTTCAAATTTGTTTTTTCATATTTTAATGACAAATAGTAAAAGATAGAACATTAAAACTACAGTAAATATCGGAAGTTGGTTGAGTTGGGTTGGGATTTATGGCTCAAGGTCCAGAAATTTTATTTAAGCTAACAGAAATATTATTAAGCCAGAATAACAAGCTACGCCAATTATTAAACATTTATGTTTAATTTTTTGTTATTGTCATTTACAAAACGTTAGAATTAATTTAAAAAATGAATTTTGCACGAAGAATTTTAAAAAATTACAATTAACAAATAGTCATAATGTTAAGAGTATTCACATAAAACTGTATAAAAGCATAAATTATATAAACTTAACTAAATAAAATGGGTGAAACCTATTGACCTCAGAAAAGCAAAAAAGATTATGAAAGAAATTGAGATTGGTCGATAAGAGATAGTATACCATTTCAATTCTGAAAATTTAGATCCTTAACCATTTCTTAATGAAATGTTTCAGTAATGAACTTAATCAGGTAACTTTTAAGGAATTTACTTTATGTGTGAGTCACTAGTTTTTAATAGTGGAATTTATATAAATTGTCCACGCAAAAAGGTGTATCTGACTCAAAAACACAAAAAAATTTATCAGTTGTAACAGAATATTTACATTATAAAGAGATAAACTTATTCCACTCCTTCCTTATTTCACTCCCTTTACGATAGCGCGAAAACGAAGCGCTATCACTGGGCTAACAGCTTACAAATTGTTAAGAGTCGCAAATTCAAAACAATTTAAAAAAAGCGGATGCAGTAGTTATCAGCTATATGTGATGATCTTTATCTTTCTATTTTTGAAGCAATACGTATGCATTTTGGTCATAAGTTTAAATGAAAGTGCTGAAAAAAAGCAGATTTACGTAAGAGTGATAAATTAAAAAACATTGTTTTTAGGTTATTTTTTCTTAACGTAGAAATATAAAATGTTCTTTCACATTCTTTGGGTACAAATAATTTAATTTTTCTGTTATCCCCTCATTTATACAAGTAACATAAATATGAATATAAGTTTTCTTGAATTCAAATCTCTGGAAAAAATCTTGCGTGAAATCTAAAAAATGATTTGCAATTCTTTAAATAAAGTTTAAGTAATAAACTATTTTAGTTCATAATCCCCCCCTAAACGTTATATTTCCAAAAGGTAATGCAAGAGCATATTTTTCACGTCGTGTTATGACCTCCCACAATAAAAAAAGTATTCGATTTTTCTCGTGGCCTCCATGATCTCCAGATCTCTCACGAACTGAAAACATCTGCTCATGTTGTACGCACTTATTTAATAAGGACAGCATTAATGGTCTTCATGCATCACAATATTTCGAGTTCCATTATGGTACAACAACTTTATTCAATAACACAACACATATTCAAGCATTCATACATATCGGTGCAAGCAAATCCTGAAATGATTCTTAAGTTAACGAGTTTGGAATGTTCATTCGTCAATATGTGCCAAGTAATTTTGAACCAAGTTCGGGAGATGAGGTTACTCCTGAGATGGCAACCTCTTTTCCGCATACTTAAGTAATACATTGTAATAAGAAACATTTTAGAAAAATAAAAATATATCGCTTGGATTAATCGAGTAAAGGTAATTTTTGCAGCTACGGATGTAAAATATGTCTACTGAATTTGCGCCATTTACCAATCTTGTTGCAAATTTAACCATTTTATGATCATGCTATATTGTTTATTAACACTGCTAGCCTCCCAAAATACAACACTAAAAATACCAAAAATAACACAGTAAAAGTAATTTGGAAGATAACACAAAACTCAAATGATTGCAGAGGTAACATAAAGATAATACAATTTATTCGTCAGAGTATATACATTAAGTATTAGAGATATTCTAAAAACCGCTACATACTCTAACAATATACTTTTAAAATCATTATTGTTGAATGGTTAAACTGAGGATTTTTAACCAGATTGATAATATCCATGAGTTGACCCAAATTATAGTAAAAGTGAAATAGTTCTGCAAATAAGTTTGTTTCTTCGAATGGTTTAACCATGAAATCTTAGAAATCTATCCTATTTTAAAATTCTGGAAAAATGATAAAAATGAATTATTTTGAATATTTAATTGAAAATTCCGCTTAAGAACATGTGAAATAATGACTTTATGGAATTTCTTAGTCTTTCAATTTTATTCTCAACTGTCATATATTCATTTTATAAAAATAACTGTGACTATTAACTAATTCTTCGTTATTATTATCTAAGACTATTAACTAAGTTTCGTAAAAGAAAGTGAAATTTAAACTATACGATATTTCTTGCTTGCAAAAATCTTATCTTGAAATACTTACAAAATAGTGGATTAAGACCATGTGAATTTTAGTAGTTTAATACAGTGTGATTTTTAACGGAACACGAAGGTATAATTTAAGAGCATTTTTTTACTAGCATCTGGCCACGGGAAACATTAAATTTTCCTTTGTTGAATTCGGACACAAATAAATCCTTCATTTTTTCTGAAATGAAAAAAAAATTATTTATACTTTAACACATACATGTAATTAAGAAAACATTAGCAATTGAATGAGGTATATATATATATATATATATATATATATATATATATATATATAGAAACATCTGTAAATAATATGATATTTATATATGCGCTTAGTAAGAATTAGATATATAAAATAATAGATGTACCAGTTCTTTATATAAATAAAATGCAAAATTTATTTTTTTAGAAAGAGACTGAATTGTAAGAGCCATCTAGTGTTGGCAAGTGTAACCGAAACATACGTAAGTTTTTCTAGAAGTACGGTGTCTAACGTCGTGACAAGTGCGTACCTAACGCGGCAAAATAAGCTCGGGAAAGCAAAGAGTGGACGGAAAGGGGTTTTTAAACATTACAATCCACTTGAATAACAGACGGTTATTCAAGTGTATTATGATGTCTAAAAGGCGGACTAAACTGCAGAAAAAAGGATAGCAGATTTAAATCACCATCTTCATAAACATATTATTTATGGTAGGGCTGCATTTGTCAAGACACTCTTGTAACATGTTAATGTCAAACATCGTCTACAATTATTTCACACTCACAAAACCTATTCGATTTATGCATGAAAGAAAGTAATATAATCTGGTGAATTATCTTTCTCATTTTCTCATACAACAGGCTGGATGCAAGTTTGGAAGACACCTGCACAAGCGTATGATTATCATTCTCTTCTTTCAATTCTAAAGGTTGAACATGGATTTGTCATGATATGCGCAGCCACGTGTTCTGCTGTATCGTAACTATCAAAGGAAGGATTATTAGAAAGAAATAGAAATTTCAGCTCACCAATTCCAACTTATGATGATATATATATATATATATATATATATATATATATATATATATATATATATATCATAGAAACATAAATTTAATTCTAAAGTCAATATGGTGAATGTAACTAGAAATTTATTTATAAAGTTAAATTAATTTAAAAGAAACTCCTTGGAACTTCATTAAAATACTTAAATATGTGGCGTTAAAAATTGGCTTGTGAAACTGTGTAATTGTATGAGTTGAAAATTAAAAAATAATTAAAATTTATATATATATATATATATATTATATATATATATATATATATATATATATATATATATATATTGAATGATTATCACATTGTGTAATTTGCTTTATACACAAGTGAGATTTTCGAAGCCAAATGTTTATGATTTCTGATCACTGTACTTAAACTACCTAGCCAAATGTGCATCTTATAAAGCTAAATTATGCCAAAGATTTCTTATGCTCTAAAGTAAATGAAAACATCTATTGAAGGAAATCATGTTATATATAAGAATATGCATTATGTAATTTAATAATACGTTAATCATCATTAACCGAATGAGTTTTGAAATTAAAAGAGCAGTAGATATTTTTGTATATTTATTAAAAAGTAAATTTTCTTGATAAAGACATCGAT
The DNA here is from genome assembly GCA_037975125.1 of Latrodectus hesperus. Taxonomy (NCBI): domain Eukaryota; kingdom Metazoa; phylum Arthropoda; class Arachnida; order Araneae; family Theridiidae; genus Latrodectus; species Latrodectus hesperus. The sequence continues at coordinate 3,007 of JAJQOW010001799.1, read as the reverse complement.
TATGATAGTTCACAAACATTTTATAACTGATTTCGTTTAACGTAGCAAAAATCAGAAGTAAAATATTTGTGAACTGTCACTTATTCTAGTTTATTACGATGGAAATTTGAATTCGCTAGGGTAATTAAAATTAAACTTTAAAAATTAATCATTATCATAATATAGACAATTTAATTTTTATATTCTCTGGATTGTAAATGTTAATGATTTCCAATCTCCATTACATTTATTATTATGAAAAATGAGTGCTTCATAAAACTAAACTTTACTGCTCTTGTATCATAAATTTATAATATATGCGTAATATACCATGTAAACACGAAAATTCTTTTCGTTTTTATTAACCCAAAAAAACGTGACCTACAAAAAGTTCTGCCTATTGCTATAATCCTCAAAAGCATCATCATCTTTCTCCAACTCCTTCTTCCAACGTGTCTCTAGTCAGGGGTGCACAACCTTTTCAGAATGAGGGGCCAAAATATGAAAAAAGTTCATGTCGAGGGCCAAAGCAGCATGTAAATGTTAAAACATGTTATAAACGTGAAAACACTGTTTTTTGTGGCAATACGCATGAATTACAATTATTAATTTACTTATTTTACTCATGCAAACATTATACAATAAAGGAATAAAACACAATCATTATAGATATGCTTAAAATACTTTATTTCCAGAAGAAAAAAAACTTGAAATTGAATAACAGGAGAAAATTTTTTGGTAATTATACAAAAAACACAATTTAAATTTTGAAAAAAAATTAGTTAAATTTAATGTGATGGCTGTGACTGAATATTTGAAGTTATTGATTTTATGTTGGGCTTAAGATTCGTTGTGGCAATACGTAAAACAGAAGAAAGGTTCTCATCTGCGATTCTATTTCTTATTTTTGATTTGTTTAAATTCATTAAAGAAAAGGTCTGCTCACAAATGTAAGTGCTGCCAAAGAAAGTTGCACATGCAGCTGCATTTAGCTTTAAGCATGAAAATTCTTCCGGTAAGTATTTATAAAATTCTAATATCGGTTTTTCTTTGAATTGATTTTTAAAAATATCAGAATTCTGTAAATCAATTAAGGCTAACTGCATGCTCTCGTCCACTCGATTTACATCGACAAAAAATGGAGAAGAAAATACATCAATTTTGGATTTGCATTTCTCAAAATCTGAAAAACGAGCATCAAATGCATTACGCAAGATTTGTATTTGATCCTCATACTGCATTTTTATGTGTGGAAATTTTTCATGCATTTTTTTGCAGTAGGGAAAATGTGCAAAATGTTTTATTTTCAGTTGATTTTGAAACAAACATAACTTTTGTTTAAATGCTTCTACATTATTTATTAATTGAAAAATGAATTGATTTTTTCCTTGTAACTTTGTATTTAAGTCATTCAAATTTCATCAAATAGTTCCATAAAACGCTTAAGGGCAACTCCTCGGCTGAGCCATCTAACTTCTGTGTAATAAAGAATATCAGAAGGCAGGTCATCAAATTCCTTTAAAAATTCTTTGAATTCCCTATGTTTGAGGGCATTACTACGAATAAAGTTAATAGCTTCAGATACAGACTGCATTAAATCTGCAAATCCTAATTCTTTACCACATAAATTTTCTTGATGGATAATGCAATGGAACTGCAACAGTTCTACACCATACTGGGCAAGCCGTTCTTTTAACAAGGTAACCATTCCAATTTTTGTACCAGTCATGGATTTTGCTCCATCTGTGGTAATGCTAACACATTTGTTCATGTTTAAAGAAGCTGCATCACACAAATGTATCAAGCTGGAAAGAAGTTCACTTCCAGTTGTTTGTCCCTTCATGGGAAACATTCCTAGAAGTTCTTCCGTAACACAAAAATTTGCATCAATTCCACGAACAAACACAAGTAATTGGGCCACTGATGTTCGATCTGTAGATTCATCAACAGCTAAAGAAAAATATACAAAGTTTGAAGCAGCAGATTTAACTTGATTTTCTAAGTCTTCATTCAACTGTTGTATTCTTCTTTGAATAGTCATTCTATTCAAGCTGATATTTTCAAATTTCCTTTTTGCTTCAGGACAAAGTTTTTCTGATGCAATCAACAAGCATTTTTTAACAAAATCACCATCTGTGAACGACCTACCTTCTTTAGCGATAATTTCGGCGACACCTAAGCTCACTTCCACATAGGAATCCAATTCAGATGTATGTTTTTGAAAAAAATTTGCTTGACTTCTGAAAGATTTTTTGAGTTGATCGATTTTTTGCGATCGTTCATATGCTTTCATAGATGCAAACTGTTTATGCTTCGTTTCATAATGCCGCTTTATGTTATATTCTTTCGCCACTGCAATCTTGCAACTACATATTAAGCATGTGACAGTATTATTGTAATAGATGAAACAATATTTATCTGTCCATGAATCTTGAAATTTCCGATTTGGAAAATCACCTTTCTTTTTTCCACTCATTTTACTTAAATATTTCTATTTGCTTCAATAAAATAAATTTTATTAAATTAAGAATGCGAATTTAAAAAAATAATTACCGATCTTCAAGCAAAACCACGCGGTGTTTATTAGAATGATCGCCGCCGCTAAGTAGAAGTTGAAGTTCTTTTTGGTAATGCTCACCATGGAGAAAAACGTGAACTAGATCAGGCATTTTCGATTGGCTCAACGTAATTTTGAATCGAAACTGTCCCGGGACGCATGCGTGAATACGCAATTGTTTTTTGACTTTGTCTGCGACCGCGAGATTCTCCTATACGAACATTCATACTCTCGGGTAGACATGAAGGGAACAAACTGAAAAACCGCGTTATAAAAAAAATAAACTTAATGAACAGATGTAAAATATTTATTCTGATGTAGGATCGTTTTCCTATCAGATTTTTTCTTTTATTTATTTGAAAGAGTCTCATTTTTTTTAAATTAATCTTATTTTATAACAACATTCGCGGGCCAACTTTAAAGGCGACGCGGGCCAATTTTGTCCCGCGGGCCATAGGTTGTGCATCCCTG
>JAJQOW010001798.1:0-33501 GCA_037975125.1 Latrodectus hesperus | reverse complement strand
TCATCCAGTTTTGTCAAAATTTTACAGAGCATTAGATTCCCTTGCTGGCAAGGGATATGACATTATATTTTATTGGATACCAAGTCACGTAGGTGTTGATAGAAATGAGAAAGCGGATGCAGCTGCAAAGGAAGTATCAGATCCAGTTTTACCATCGATTTCGCTCTCAGATGGAAGAAATCAAACATCCTACTTTATTGTTAAATGTTTCGTTGCTTCATTTTCACGAATCTCAAAATATGGCAACTTGTTATAATAAAAATTTTGTAACCTGTCTAAAATAAAATACAATAATGCGATCACGACATGATTTATCATATATTTTTAAGTTAGGAAGATGTCTTTGTTATTACAGATACTGTGTCATCTGTGTGGCAAGTAGATGATTTCATAAGATATTCTGGTCATTTTCATATTAGTAATCCATAGTATTTGAAGACGATTATAAATTTGCTTGTTGCTATATGATAATTTTTTGTTGGAATAGTTAATTTAATGCGTATCTTCTATTTAAAATTTATTCCAAACAAGCATTTCCCCCTGAATAATAACTGAATATTAATTGTAAAGAAGATTTTAATTTCGATATAAGCTTATTTATAAACATTTGATAAAACCACATAAATACCAATTGTATATAATTTTTAATTACTCGATGAACATGATAACTATAAGGTATACTTTCTCAGCATTTCTCAAGATAAGAAATTTGTCTGAAAAATTAACGGCTTATTCATAGCCATTTACTTATTACATGTGTACTACATAAAAAGAACATCCATAATATTTTTAAGATCCTTATTTTAACGTTATAAGAAATATACAACTCGTAAGTTGTCACTATTACTTTTAACAAGAAACATTCATTTCAATGTACAGTAAATGACTTAATTAATTTATTGTTTTTATTTTCAATTTCATGGAGAACATTAGAGTTGCTTTACAAATAATAATTATTATTTTATTTTATATGTCTTGCATGTGACAAAGGATACAATTTATCTTGTATGTGACAAAGAAAAAAGAAATTTGCATCACTTTCCCTTACACAAGTATATGAAAAGAGTTTTCTTCATTATTGAAAAGGTATTTATTGAGCGTTCATTAAGAGTTTTTTACTAAGTGTTTCATTGAAATCACATTTTTACTCATGGCGACGGAATTAATCTGAGATTCTAATTAATAGGCTCATTTATGATGCTGTCCGAAAGTAAATTAGTTTTCTTAAAGCTCTTTGAATGTAATGAATAATGAAGATAGCATCTATTGTAATTAAGAAAATGCAAAAAAAGTCCTTATTCAAATACATACAATATTTAATATTTAAATTTATTGATAAAAACTGAATAAACAAAGCGAAAAGTTTTCTATATTTTAAGTAAAGCTTTTCTATTGATAAAGAAAAATGGTGAGTAAGGAAGAAAAATAGTGAATGAATAAGATAAATCTCTTAAAATAAAGTTATTTGAATAAAGTTGTAATTCATATTCAAGAATTTTTGTATGAAGTGATTTGTTTTATTTACCTTAAAATTTTGAAGAATTATTTAAACGAAAGAAAATTTCATTAAGGCGCCAATCATCAGCCTCTATGTAAAATGATTTCACATTCATTTACATTCAAGTTCATGAAGTATATAGTTTTTTCAATAATTCATAAGTATTTGTAATAGTGAATAAGGTAACTTCAAAAGTTTAAAATTATTTATTGTTTTTCTTAAAATTTGTTTCATGTCGTATTTTTAATAATACACGTAGGCAAAAGTACTAAATTAGTTTTTTACTAAGAAAATAAAGCAAGTGAAACAGCAGTTTAGTAAAACATTTTAAAATGCATTTTAATATTAATATAATATAAACATGAATATATTATTGATACAAATCAAGGGTTTCAACGTGAATACTACTTTATTGCTTAAGTATCTGCTTAACTCTGTGTTACATATTCTTGGGGTTTAGGTTAATGTTACGGTTTTTTATTTAAATTTACTGAGGTGATTGACTTTGTTAAAATGGAAAAAAAGAAATTAAAATATACAATTAACTCTTTAATGTGGCATCCGATTACTGTGGGTCTTGGTGCACGAAACATTTATGCACACTTTTAACTGAAATGACTTCGTTTTCGGTAAACAAGCTTTTTCTCATGAGAAAAGGATTTATCATTTAGGATTAATCATTTTTAACTCACCAGAAATATTGTTATATTAAGATTCATTTGGTAAATATCTAAGTAATATACTCAACACATAAAAAGTAGATCACTGAAATCCATTTTAATCCATTAATACGAAAACTAGAATTTCTAAGGTTAAAAAAATTTAAATCTTTTGTTTGAAGTGTTTTTCTATGTGTAAATCATATTAGATACGTTTGTCCTCAATCTTATCGATACTATTTTAACAAAATAATTCATATCTCATTTGAAATCTTAAGCATAGGCTAAATTTGTAATTATTAAATATAAAGAATAAAATTGACTTTCATTTTGTACTGATATTTTGCTTGTACTTATTATACTTTTGTTTGATAATTTATTATTTGACATTTTTAACCATAAATTACAAGAAAACATGTTTATTATTCAAAATAAAGCAAAGAAAACTTCACATCAAATATAATTATTATAAAATATGCATAAAATAATGAAAAGCATTAAAAAAACTTAAAATATTCCAGAAATAGGTTACAAATTTTACTCTGTTAATTAAAGGAACTTATTGAGTAACTAAAAGCAAAGTCAGTGTTCTTCGATTTAAAAACTCCATTCTATATTCTATTTTTTATAATCATCCCAGTTTTTTTCTAAGAGGATAACTCACACATGGAATATACCATATTTTTTAAAATTTGCAACAAAAATTTGAATTGTAAATACTTTCTAATTTATTTATTAAATTCTATGTATTTATGGGGTGCTCAAGGAAACTCTTCTAAGATTATTTCAAAATAAATATCAGAACAATTCATATGCAATTTAAAATTGTGACGCAAATTTTAATTTATTTCATTTCTTTACATCTGTATAAAGATTCTGCAAAACGTGTTAAGAAAGAAATTCATTTTAATCCATTTAGTCATTATCAAGATCATTAACTATATTAAATATGCATAAATAGTTACTTCACATTTGATATTGGAGAAATTTACTCTCTCTTCAGATCAATGCCAAAATTGAGGCAGTAGATCCTCTGGTGCTGTCATCTATCGGAGGATTTGAAGAGCAAAAGTCGTACTTTCACCTTCATGGTGCTCTGATTAAACGAAAGACGCTCCAAACTGACTTAAATTCGCATAGCCAAGGCATAGCGAGCTTGGCATGTCCAAGTGTCATTAATAACAACAACAACAACACATTTAATATCGTTTTGTTAAAATGTTTATTAATGTGATAAATATGTAAAATAATCTTGGAAAATTATTTAACAAGATTATTTTATATATTGTAATTATTTATATATTTATAACTCTATAAGGGAATAAAATTTAGGATACACTGCATGAAAAAAAAAATAAAAGGACACTAGGATTTTTTCAAATAAGGGAAAAACTTTGAATTTTCACAAAATCATTTTATTACAGCTCTTATGAAATTTTATTTTAAATCAGATAACAGAATCTGAAACATGAAATAGAAAAACTTCTTGCTTATTACAATTATACACCAATTTCAACCACATCATTCTGTGTGATATAAAGTAGGACAGTTCTAAATAATAAAAATAAAAGTCTTGTTAGTAAGGAATTCTTCTGCCATTTGTTGTAACTACTTCAAAGACTCTATTTGGCATTGAATCATACAAGTCTTGAATTCAGGTTTGACAAATTTTACCAAACAAAATTCAAACTTCTCTAAGTTCGATAAAGGAATCATATTGCTTGTGTCCCCTGTGTTAACAAGCCGTACAATTACTGATCATATATCTTGAAAAATATTGAGACCTGGACTTTTAGGCATGTCAAACCCAGAACAAATTATATCTTTCAAACCAATTTAGTTTATATTTAATATATTTTAATACTTTTAATTTTGTGTGATTTTTTTTTTTACTTTCGCGTTATTACATTATTTATATAGAACTTTTTATAGTTATAGTTCTTTCATATACATATATAATGTGGAAAGAAAATAATTTAACTTTTATAGAAACTTTGTTAATTTTATGAGTTACAATGAATGAGAAAACTAATTTTCGTGTTATTCTTGGCAGTTATTCTTGTGCATAAAAGTAAGAAAAAATTATTCTACAAACAACCTTATATTCTGGTTATAAGGACATAAAATGGCAGACAACATTTTAAGTCTGTTTTGCTACTCATAAAAGAAGAAGCCTGTCAATCTAATCACACCAAAGTGCATCTTCATAACTTCCGTAAATATTGATCGAATAGGAAAGTAAATGTATCGTTCACGTGTTTTTGCTGTGCTACGAGTGTAAGGAATGGAAAAACTCTTATTGCAATAAAAAAGTCATAAATGAAAATCACATAAATTTGAAATGAAGAGAGATGTTTAACATCCTTCATTATTCTCCTTTTAATCAGTAATATATGCTATCCACTCGGTGCTATAAAAATTTATATTGGTTATTACATGCTGTTCTGTTAAATGTTGTGACTGCATTTTGATAAACTTCAAAAAGTAATGTTTGAAAAAATACGTAAATTTATTTAATGCTGAAGAAGCCCAACATTAAAAAAGTACTATTAAATCACATTTTGAATTCTTATTAAAATGTATTCATAATTCAAATCATTAGTTGAAATTATTGATTTTAGGATGCTAAACACGCACACACATGCACACACACACACACACACACACACACACACACACACACACACACACACACACACACACACACACACACATATATATATATATATATATATATATATATATATATATATATATATATATATATATATATATATAATTTGCTTAATTCCTTCTGTTTGCAATTCAATGATTATTCAATAATATTTGTACATTTAAATTTGCTTAAGTGGCTATCTCTTAAAGGAAAGAATTTAACATTATGCTGTATTTATTTAAATAAAAACAGTTTATGAGCTAACTTAAAAATTTTAAGTAAAAAATTTTAATTTAAATAAAAACAGTTTTATCTTACTGTTGTATAAAACATATACGAAGCTAAGAATATAAACAATTTAAAAATAATTTTGTAAATTTATTTCATTTTTACACACTAAAACAATTTTTTTAAATTAAAATATTTTTTTAAAAAAACATTGTGAAAAAATAAATTTAAGTGAAATTATTTGTAATATTGGATAATATTTCTCTATTTGGTTTTTTGAATTTGCGTTCAGTTGTAAACTTAAATAGTTTAAAGGAGAGCTTTTATTGCACCATAATATATTTTTATATATCTGGACAAAAAAGTTTATGCAAATGAATAAATAAAATTTTACATTATGTCCATAGACCATTTACATTTTCAAAAACAAACCATTATCCCTGATAATAATAGTAAAACTCAAAAAAAAACATAAAGTTGGTTTTCATATTTTAAAAAATTTTGACTGTAAATTTACCACAGCAATTGACACAAATATTCATTTTGTAAACGTTCTTCAAATATAAGTGCGTTATAAATTATTTGCAGTTATTTCTTAAATATTATGAGTTGATGAAGGAGACCAATTGATCTATATATGTGGGTATTCATTCGTATGCAATTTTAAATAACTTTGTGATTTATTTAAAATTGTTGTTTAAAACTTTATTTAAAATGTTTTTAAATAACTTTTTGAGAGTAAGATATTTTTAACTAAAAAGCTTTTTTATCATAAATAAAATAGTGACCAATTCGCATATGAGTTTTATTCAGATTTTAGCTTATTAATATCTTTGTTATTCTCTAATTGAATAGAATAAATTAATTAAATGTATTAAGTTAAAATTCTGAATCGAATTCCAGTTTTTAATGAAATATTTTATTCAAGAATAACTGAAAATTTTAAATGAAGTAAAATATGAAATATTTATAAATATTTTGAAATGTTATTTTTTCTTAAACAGATGTATCTTTAATTTTCAGCAACAAATATCTTCTAGCAACGATTATAAAATCTTGATAAGTGTCCTTGTAAAATAACCTTATGTAAAATAAATCAGTAATACTTTAATGTTAATAAATATTAAATGACTGCAATTTTTGTCATTCACTTTCAATTTCATAAGCAATTTGAGTAAAATTCCACAATGGCTATTATTACTTTCTGTCCAGCTAAAGACTGGGACTCAGTCAAGTCAGACTTCTACCCTTGGGTTCTGCCTTGGGTGCTCCAGGTACTCTGTACCAACAGAAGCTGCTCTTACACCTCACTTTTCATGAAGAGGTGACATGAATTTGAGACCGGAGGTGGTGCTTGAGAGACTGACTAGTTATGGATTCATGGGGCTGGTGTGATGGTACTGTCACGCCAGTCGGGGATAAGCAACAACAACAACACTTTTTGCAAAAGAGCTTTTTAAATTAACTTTAATGTTTATATTTTTCGACATTATTTATAAAAAACTTTTTTTGAAAAATGAAGTGAGTTATAAAGCAAGTCATTTTTTTTATTAATTTTTTGTATTTTATGGAATAAAATTTACAACTAATTGATAAATGAAATCAAACTTATAATAGTAGAAATATGTATAAATATATTTCTACTATTAGTAGAGTTTTAAAAATATTTCCAATAAATTTGTAATAATTTTAACAGTAAGTTTCATAAAACTTTAATGCATTTTGATGTATTAAAATATATTGGAATGCCCGTCAGTAAAATTTTAATAATTTATGAAATATTTGTTTTGTTGTTTTACTATAAGTTGATATGTTTATTTTTAATAATATAGAGAATAGTTTGTAGATGTATTTTTTTTAAAGAATAACAAAAAAAAAAATAGTTCAATTTGATTAAACTTATACTTAATATTTTAGAGGGAAAATCAAGAGGAAAAGAAGTATTATTTTATATTTCTCTTTTAAATTTTTTAAATCATTCAGTTATTTTAAAGTACAAGATGGTTGCATTTTTTTAATACATTTTTAAGTTAAAAACAGAGAGGACACCAACATAAGATTTATTCTTTAGTTTTGTATGAAGATCGAACAGGTGTGCTGACTTTCAAGACCACTTTGTATAAACCTCTTTTGTTTTTCTTAGAGTTTTCAATTTTAGATTCATGTTTTTATTTTATTGAAGCAAATATAATGTTCAAATAATAAAGTTGAATCATATATGTTATCGGTTTCATACTATTTGTCAGATGACGAGTCAGTAGCTTAGGAGGGGAAGGAAGAAGTTCTTATAAATTTACTTATATTTAAAGGTTTATTTACAGAATATTTACAGATTACTTTAAGGTAGCTCCTTCATAATGAGCTCCTTCATACAATCTCTCTTCTCAATTACTTCTACACACCTCTCAACATGACCTCTTAAACACTGCCATCTAGTGGCCACTCATTTTTTAAGTAATAATACAGCTTGATGCTAACATTCGGCCAGACTGACCTTACAATTGTCCTCAATTGATGTAATAATACTAAATTACTAATTAATACAACAAATATTAACATTAACAATTAAATTAAACACATCAGATTAAATAAAATTATTAACTACATAACTATCATTATTTTTCATTCACACAAACAAATACTGTAATTATAATCATTAATAATACACATCTTCCATTAAAAGTAGAAAATTATTAAGTTAGATTACAAAAAAACTATAATAATACATAATACACTTTTTTCCACAAAAGTAATTCTTGATACAATTCTAATAAAATTACTTACAACAAAAGTTTAACAGAAAATAAATGAACTTAGGAAAATATTAAATCATTCACAGAATAAATTTAACAAATTTTCATAATATTTGATGAATACTTCAGTATACAGTAAATGATCTTTAAAGTTATTTATTTTTAGAGTCAATAGTTTATGATAAGTTCATTGTCTTTTAATTGCAACGTTTTCTTTAAATAAAATTGGAAAGATCTCACCATTTAGGATCCCTCATTCAGCTTTAGTCCTTGCGAGTGGATCTATGTGGATTGCGTCTAGGGCTGTAGTCCTCATCATCACTATTGGCACTATCGGTATCATCTTCATCCGAATCTGGTTCATTTAGCCATGGTTTTAGTTGACTAATGTGAGCTGTTGTTGCGTAGAAGTGGCCTTTCTTTTTTCTTCTAGCTGAGTCACACGGTAGACATCGTTTGGCAATACCTCGGTAAAAATAAGAGGGCCTCGGTACTTAAATTGTGTCTTCGTAGGTTGGCCTGAAGATTTCGGGGCTCTTTTCATTACGACGATTTCTCCTCGTTCAAACGTTATTGCTCTACATCTCTTTTTATCATAATACTGCTTCATTTTTTGTTGACTTTCTTCTATTTGTCTTCGAGATTCTTCCTGCACTATAGATGGATCTTGCCAACTCTGAGCTTCTTCATCAGCTAACTTTCTCAAAATTCCATCGTTGAATCGTGGAGAATAACCATGGAGCAATTCAAATGGTGTCTTGTTCGTTGACTTGTTTACAAAATTGTTCAAGTTTCTCTCAACTTCATGTATTTTAACATCCCAGTCTTTGTGATTCTGATCTTCCATACCAGTTGTTATGGTAGACAATATTGTTATATTAACTCTTTCAACCATTCCATTTGCACATGGTCGCTTCGTACAATTGAGTGTATGATGTATACCATTTTCAGTATATTATTGTTGAAATTGATGCGAAGTGAAACAAGTTCCTCGATCTGTTATTATTTTCTCAGGTAGACCATAAGTATTTACAAACATTTTCAGAGCCTTCAGCACGTGGGATGTTGACGTGCTCTTTACTGGAGTCAATTGGACAAATCTTGTGAAATTATCTATTATGACCAGAAGTTCTTGATTACCTTTAGAACTCTTAACAAAAGGTCCTAAATGATCCATATGTATAATTGAAAAAGGCTTACGACCTGCTTTAATTGGATTTAACAAACCAGGCTGTTTTCCTGATGGCGTTTTGTTCATTAAACATTCAAAACATTTCGAAATGTGCCTTCGTACATAACGTTTCATATAAAGAAACCAATACAATTCTCTTATCTTATTTACAGTTTTGTCAATAGAAAAATGTCCCATAAGATCATGGAATTTAATTACTGTACTTTTTCTCATATTCTTTGGAATAACATAGAGAAATTTTTCTTTTCCATTTTCGTTTATGCATCTAAATAATCTATTTCTCTTAAAGATGTAATTTCTTATAAGCTGTTTTTCTTCTTTTGTTCTATCCTGATCTTTTTTTCTGAATATTTCTATTAATTTTCGTATTTCTGGATCAGCCTGCTGTATCATCAATATTTGCTCATCTTCACTCAAGGTCAAACAAACTTCAAATTTTCTCTCAATAATACTGTGCAAAGTATCTTCTGGCTCTTCAACAGCTGCTCTGCTTAGTGCATCCACGTGTTTCATTCGTTCACCTGATCTATGCCGGATCTCAAAATCGTATTCTTGCATGAGGTTAAATCATCTTGCCATCTGAGGATTTGATGACTTTTTAGCGTTTAGATACACGAGTACTTGACAGTCTGTAACGATTGTGAACTTTATTCCTATCAGAAACTGCCTTAACCTTTCTAATGTCCACACAATTGACATCAACTCTAATTTCCTCGAATGGTACTTTTGTTCAGTTTCTGTAGTTTTCTTGCTAACGCAATAAACCATCCTCCAATTCCCTTTACTATCTCTTTGAAACAATATTCCGGCCAATCCAATTGAACTTGCATCACAATGTACCTCAGTTTCACTTTGAGGATCATAATGAGCTAGGATCGGTGCTTTAATTAGATTACTTTTAAGTTCCTCGAAAGCCTCACTTTGCTCTTTTTCCCAAACAAACTTTGCATCTTTTTTCGTAAGTTCAGACAATGGTGCTGCCTTGAGAGAATACTTTGGAACAAATCTTCTAAAGAAACTAGTAAGCCCTAAAAATCTTTGGATGTCGTGCGTATTTTTCGGAATAGGAAATTTTTCAATAGCTGCTACTTTACGTGGTCCAGGTTTCAAACCATCTTTACTAAGTATGAAACCGAGAAATTCAGTCTCTAATTTTCCAAATTCACATTTTGGTAATTTTAAAGATAAATTGGCTTTTATTAAGCATTCAAATACTTCAGTAAGTTTTTGTATCATTTCGGTCCATGTTTTAGCTGGAATCAATATATCATCTAAGTAGCACAGTACTTTTTTGTTGAATAATGGGCCCAAAACAAGATTCATGAGTCTTTGAAATTCTGCTGGAGCATTCGCCAATCCAAAGATCATTCGCTCAAATTGACCTGTATCGTCTGGAGTTATGAAAGCAGTTTTCAATTTTGCTTCTTCAGTCAATGGTAACTGTAAATAACCACTAGCTAAATCTAAAGTAGTATAAAATTGGCTTCCTCCTAGACATTCTAAAATGTCATCAATTTTAGGTAATGGAAATTTATCCTTTATTGTTTGAGAGTTTAATTTCCTATAATCTATAACCAATCGCTGTTCCCCTGTCTTTTTCTTAACTAATAATACAGGACTAGAATAAGGAGATCTTGTATCTGAAACTATTCCATACCTCTTCCATTCGGATACAATTTCTTTTATTTGCTTCCTCTCTTCAGAGTTAGTTTTATATGGTTTTTGAAAAATGGGCTTACTGCCCTCTATTTCTTTTATGTCCATTTTGCATAAATTCGTGCAGCCTAACTCGTTTAAGTTTAAAGCAAAACAATCACGATATTTATTTAATAAATTCAAAAGTTCCAATTTTTTATCACTTTCTAAGGATTTGTCGAAATTAATATCTTTCATTAAAATAGGAGACTTCTCTTTGTTAACTGTTATAACTTCAACTTTTTCATTATTACTTTTAACTTTATTAGATAGGGTTAAGCTTTCCTCACTTACTTCCATTCCTCTACCTAAGCACTGACCTTTCCTAATTTTAAAGTTAAATTCTTCTTTATTTATTACTGGTACAACTGTTTCACCGTTAACTACTTCAAGAATAGAATCGAAATTCTGTCCTATACTTTTGATTAAAATTGTTCCATTAACTATCGAATTTTCGGTTTCTTCAATTTTCGCTCTAATTAAATTAATTGAATTACTTTCGATTTCAGTTTCATTTAATGTTTTCAATTTAACTGTATTTTCCTTTAAATGTACTTGAATTTCTGAAAAAACATCGTCATTTGCGTATTCAAATTTTAAATTACCCCCAATACACGTAAAAGCAATGTATGGTAAATCTAACCATGTTCTACCTAAAATTAAATCGCATGGTTGGGAATTATCTTCGACAATTAATAAGGGAATAAATTTTCCAACTACATCATCTACACGAATATTTACTACAGCTTTTCCAAGAGCTTTAGTTACTGGGTTATTTTGATTTCCAAAACCGAATAAATTACTGCTATCTGGGGTTATATTCAGATTCATTTTTATTGCGATACTTTCTTTTAAGAGGCAACAGCTGCTTCCTGTATCAATTAATGCAACCATTTTATTTCCATAAATATAAGCATCTTTCAAGTAGTTCGTAGGCGCCAACGACGCACTTGAATCCGAATTGTTTTGACTGACAGATAAATTATTCCCCTCGCGCTTTTGATCTGTTTCAAACTTACACATTCTCTGAGAATGACCTACTTATTTGCATTTCTTTCAGTAAGCTGTCTTCGGCGCCGGGCATTCACGAGCTATTTGACCATAATCATTACAATTAAAACATTTAAATTCCCCTTTTTCATTTCGAATATCCGAACTGACTACCTTTTTTCGATTAACACCTTTATTTTCACTAAACGGAAATGATTTCTTTTCTACCTGAAATTTATCATTACGAGAATTATAATTCGATGAGTTTCTTAATTTAAAACTGTTAATAGATCGAACATTATCATAATTATCCAATTTATCGGCTAACTGGTCTGGAGAATTAATTTTAGGCCATTCATCTATAAAATGTTCCCGAGTTGTTGAATTTACTTGTTTCTTTAATTGTTCAGTAATAATTAAATTTTTTAAACTATTAAAATCTGAAATCTCGAGTCCCGTTATCCATTCCTCAAAATAGTTTTGTAATTCGAATGAATAATCCTTCCATGTACTTTCTGCATTTTTAACATGATTTAAAAATTTTAATCTAAACTTATCAGCACTTAACTTATATCTCTTAAGCAATAAAGATTTTACATATTTATAATTATTTGCATTATCTTCGTCTTCACGCGCTATAAGTTGCGTAATTTCATATGGGAGCAGTCCCAATAATTGTGACACCCAATACTCTTCATTCAACCCAATTCGTCTTGCCTGCCGTTCAAATAAAACTAAATAAAAATTTATATCCCCATCTTTAATTTTATATTCGTGCATTAACTTTCGAAAATCTATGTGTACGTTTCTACTTTCATCGTTGCTACTTATATCTGAAATATTTACATTTTGAACTCTATTTTCGATACGCAAACGTTCAAGTTCATGTTCACGGTCAGCCAACGTTTTGGCGGCTATTTCCGATGCAGTTCGATCTTCAGTAATCCTACTTAATAAGCTCTTACTAAACTCTTCATCATACGTCTCTGATTCCGTTATAATACGTTTTAAATCAATTATTTTAGCATCTTCAGGTACGGAGAGACTTAATTCTGTTGCTAATTCTATTAAATCTACTTTTTTAGCCTTCCCCCAAAACGCCATACTTTACAAATTATAATACTTAATTACTTTATACATAAAAAATACTTTATCAATAACGAAATTACTTTTACTTCATCCAAAACGAAAATAATTGTTTCTTTAAAAACGAAATTACTTTTTGCAAACGAAATTAAGAAAATACTTTATACTTATACTTAAAATTCTTAAATATCGTTTACTACTTCAAAATACGTTAATATACATTTCGAAACGAAACAATTAAAATTCGCCTACCTCAATTCCGAAAGCGTCGCGAGTTATATCCCACTTCTGATTTGTTTTCGGTTTCATACTATTTGTCAGATGACGAGTCAGTAGCTTAGGAGGGGAAGGAAGAAGTTCTTATAAATTTACTAATATTTAAAGGTTTATTTACAGATTACTTTAAGGTAGCTCCTTCATAGTGAGCTCCTTCATACAATCTCTCTTCTCAATTACTTCTACACACCTCTCAACATGACCTCTTAAACACTGCCATCTAGTGGCCACTCATTTTTTAAGTAATAATACAGCTTGATGCTAACATATAGATTTATGTATTTCAAGATGATCTTTATTAAAATGTATGTGTACTCTGTTCTGTTTTCACTTTTGACAAGAATAAGAGTATCATTTTTAATGTTCTATCCGTTTGTAGACTAACAATTTCAGTCTATTAGATGTTGTTGTTCATAATATTTAGTTTATTAGGTTGCGTAAAGAACTCAACAAGTTTCAGCATCTAATGGATATTTTATTAGCGTACAGCATCAATATTATCAGAGAGTCAAAACATGGCGCTCAAAAATAACATGTTTTTTTAAGTACAGTTCGGTTTCCAGTTAACAATGACATAAACAGTTAAAAGATATAAAAGTAAAATTACATAAAACTGAAATATAAATTACTACAATTGTTACAAAAATTAACAATAATTAATTACTTTTGAATAAAATAAACTTAACATTTATTACTTAAGGAAATAGAATTAATTTGTTTTCTTCATAACCCTGTCAGGCATCATTCAATCAATTTGAGAAAGCTGTTTGACAGGTACATCCATCTAGTGGCAAAAATAACAATAACTGTTGTCCTTACATTACTCCCTCACCAGTAACTGAGTTACGATAATCAGATAATCATGGTAGTAGATAAGTTAAATTATAGATATATATTCAATACAATGTTAAGTTCAATATGTATCCTACTATAGACACTGTACTAAAATGATAAATACTATAAATGAAACATAATTTAGTAAATAAGAATTAAATCAAAAATATCCTTGCACATATATATATATATTAAGCAAAAAATAATTTATATAATACAAAAAATGAAATTATAATGAATCTTATTTTCATATCAAGTATTACTAATATGCAAAAATTTTCAGGATCTATTAATTAACAAGATATATGAATATATTCACACAAGGTATCTTAATTAAAGATCAGGACATATTACTTAAATCTGATGCTGAAAAAAATATATATATATAATTGAAATTATACACACAAAATGTGTCATAATTCCATACATACAATATCTTCTTGTTAATAATTACATAGTCAATGTGTTATGCTTTCAATGACATGAAATAAAGAACACCAACGATTCTGTAATCAATAATGTTGTGACATGTATAATGCATTAGATAATAAAATTGGATAAATGTTAATATTTGATACTGTTATATGAGAGAGAGAATACCCAAAGTTACACAATTAAATATAATTCCTACATAGAGAAATGTATCATGACAAAATAATTTGTATATCAGAAGAATAGTTTCAAAGAGAAATATAATATAATAAGAATAATTTGTATCATAAAATAATTATATAAGCATACTAAATTCAGAAGATAAAGTACATATGTTGATACAGGAGAAATTATACGAAAATTAATATATTGATGTAAATAATGCAAAATAAAAAAATTCAAACAATAAAAAAAGCATATTCATGTACTATAAAGGAATAATTTTTTTTACAAGAAATAATAATTAAGGCAAAATTTAAAGGTAACCAATATAATATGGTGAAATTATTTATGTATGTATATGTCCACAACGTAATTACACACTGAATAACTTTTGATGCAGACTATAATTGAGGAAAAGGTATAAACACATAAAATTTTTAATCTTTAAACCTTACTGGTTGTTTAATTTTTCGACCACACCTGGAAGTTGTTTGATTATTAATTGGAAGGTGTGGATTTCTGTGATCTGAATTCTTATTTGTTTCTTTAGCTGTTGCTTGCTCGTTAACTTTGTCCATGACCAACAAATAGGCAGGTTTTAGACGGTCAATTGATATGTTCACATTTTTCTCTTTCATTGACAATGTGAAAAATTTATCAAAACGCTCAACTACCTTATATGGTCCTTGATAAGGTGGTTCAAGGGCCTTTTTCACTCTGTCTATTCTTACAAAAACATGAGAACAAGACCTTAGATCTTTATGTACAAATATTCTTTGCTGCTTGAAACTACCTGATAGTACTGGTTTCAGATGTTCCATGAACTTCTGTAACTGTGAGACAAAGGTTTCTTGGTCCATTTTGATGGTAGGTGGGTCGAAGAATTCTCCTGGTAACTTGATGCTTGAACCATACACCATTTGTGCAATTGAGTGGTTTGTGTCTGGTCTAATGGCAGCTCTCAAACCAAGTAGTACTGTAGGTAGGGATTCAGTCCACCTTATGTTGTTATGTGCTTTTATAGCACCTTTCAGGATCCTATGTTGTCTCTCTATTTTTCCGTTACATTGAGGGTGATATGAGGTAGTATGCAATACTTTAGCACCACATATAGCAGCAAGACATCTGAATAATTGGGATTCAAATTGTCTTCCTCTATCTGTTATAATTTGAGCAGGGACACCAAACCTGCTAATCCAGTTGTTGTAGAAAGCCCTACTAACTATTTCAGCTCTTATGTCAGGTAAAGGAATTGCTTCTATCCAGGAAGAATACCGATCAATGCAAGTTAGGCAGTATTCCATGCCTTCCGAAGGTGGTAGTGGGCCAATCAAATCTATATGTACTACACTAAATCTTGAATCTGGAACTTGGTATTCTCCAAATTTTGACTTGGTGTGTCTGTTTACTTTGCATTTCTGACATCTGATACATTTCTTTGCCCATGCTGCTACTTGCTTCTTCATATCTGGCCAAATGAATTTTTCAGTCATCTGTTTGATGGTGCTTTTAACTCCAGGATGAGAAAAACCATGTATTTGTTGAAACATATCCATTCGAAATTCCTCTGGAATGTAAGGCCTAATATTTGGTGTTGAGATATCACACCATAGTGTCTTTCCTGATGGTAACGTTGATGGTTTAAACTGTAAAGAGGGGCTTTCCTGCATTAATTGTTGTAACTCTTTATCATGCACCTGCTTTTCTGCTATGGCATCATAGTCAATGATCGAGACAGATTCAATTCGCGATAAAGCATCAGCAACTACATT
This sequence comes from Latrodectus hesperus, assembly GCA_037975125.1. Classification (NCBI taxonomy): domain Eukaryota; kingdom Metazoa; phylum Arthropoda; class Arachnida; order Araneae; family Theridiidae; genus Latrodectus; species Latrodectus hesperus. The sequence continues at coordinate 17,268 of JAJQOW010001798.1, read as the reverse complement.
ATCTTTGCCTTCAATATGTTGAATATTAGTGGAAAATTCAGAAATATATTGAAGTTGTCGTAGCTGCCTTGGTGATGCTTTTTCATTTTTCTGTCGAAATGCAAACGTGAGAGGCTTGTGATCAGTATAGATGGTGAAATCGTTGCCTTCTAACAGATGTTTGAAGTGTTTTACAGAAAGGTATATTCCCAATAGTTCTCTGTCATAGGTACTATACTTTCTCTGTGTATCATTCAGTTTTTTGGAGTAGAAAGCTATTGGCTTCCAGCTCTTATTTTCATACTGTTGAAGTACTGAGCCAACTGCAAAATCTGATGCATCAGTGCAAAGTGATAAAGGCAATCCAGATCTTGGAAATGATAGAAGAGCAGCTTCAGCAAGATCAGCTTTACATTTTTCAAAGCTCCTTATTGTGTCATCAGTCCAAGGCACTTTTCTGCGGTCCTTCTTTTTGCTCCTTTCAGCAGTTCATGCAAAGGTGCTTGGGTCTTTGCTGCATCCTTCAGGTATCTTCTATAGAAATTTATCATACCAAGAAATGATCGCAAGTCATGAATAGTTGATGGTAATTTGTAGTTTGTAATGGCTTCAATTTTATCTGGTAATGGGCGAGAACCTTCTGCAGTGATTAGATATCCCAAATATTCAACTTGGTCAGCTCCTATCACTGATTTGGAAATATTAATTCGAAGTCCATATTGCTGAAATCTTTCAAACACCATTTTTAGATGCTTCTTATGCTCTTCTTCTGAAGAGGAAGCCACAAGTACATCATCAAGATAAGGAAATACAAAATCCAGTCCAAATAGTACTTCCGTAATGAAACGCTGAAAGGTTGAAGGTGCATTTCTTAGACCAAAACTCATTACATTGAACTCATATAGCCCAAATGGAGTGGTTATGGCAGTTTTTTGTTTATCATTCTCAGCAATAGGTATCTGATAGTATGCCTTTACTAAATCTATCTTAGAAAAAATTATTTTATCCTTCAGGATATAGTGGAAATCCTCGATTCTAGGAATTGGATACCTATCTGGCACTGTTTGTGCATTTAATCGCCGATAATCGCCACATGGTCTTAATGTGCCATCCTTCTTATTTACTAGGTGTAGTGGACTAGCCCACTGAGATTTAGAGGGTCTGATAATGTCATTGTCCAGCATAAACTGAAATTCTTGCTTTGCCAGCTTCAATTTATCAGGTGCCAGCTGTCTCGCCTTTGAATAAACTGGTTGGCCAGTTGTAATGATATGGTGCTCTACACCATGCTTCACAACTCTGTTTACCAAGTTAGGTTTGGTTAAGTCAGGGTAAGATTTAAGCAAGTTGAAATATTTGGAGGTTTTGTTGACAGTACTGAGATCATAATTTCCTTCGATAGAAGCAACTTCCCCTTTTGTTGAAAGGTTTGTTACCCCATCAATTAATTTCCTGTTGTGTATATCTACTAATAATTTAAACTTTTGGAGAAAATCAGCACCTATGATTCCTTGGTTAACCTTGGCAACAATGAATGGCCACTGAAATGGGCGTCTTAGGCCTAGGTCCAGTGTTAGCATTTTCACACCATATGTTAATATCTCTGTGCCATTTGCAGCATATAATTTATATTTAGAGACTTGGCACTCACCTTTTGTTTTAGTCCAAGGGAGAATTGAAACATCGGCTCCACTATCAACAAGAAATTTGCAACCAGTTTCTCTATCCCTGACAAATAAGCGGTATTTGCGGCCCAACATTTCAGCAGCAGGACTCGCCGCAGCGTCTACTGCTGGGACTGGTTTCCCGACTCATTCCAACTACATGGCTGTATGCACTTTTCGGGGAGGCATTTCTTCCCGAATTTGAAGTGGTAATAGCAGAATTTCCCTTGTGGATTGTAGCGGCGTCTCGATCTGCTACGACTCCTACTCCTCTGATGGTGATGAGGGCTACGGCTCCGGGACTTTTGCTGCAGCTTCATTGAGGCAATTTGGCATTCAAGAGAAGCAATTTTAGCCAGGAGTTGGTCCACTCCCACAGAGTCCTTCTGTACTGCCGCAACATCCATTGTTCTCGGTCCCATCTCAATGATCTTATCAGCCATAGTCGCCAGTTTATCGAGGTTCTCTTCACTAACGATGATGACCCCCTTGACTGAATCAGGCATCTTATCTAGCCACAGCGTGCGCAATGCTTTGTCTGAGACGTCAGTACCAGCGAGGGCACGCATTTTTCTGAGGAGTTGACTTGGTAGCAAGTCCCCTAACTCAAGTCCTGTTAGAAGCCGTTTTATTTTTTTATTTTCGCTTTCTACGAAAATTTGCAGCAGTCGTTCCTTTGCTGCCGAATATTTGTTCGGAGAAGGATCCTTCACAATGTCCCAAATATCATCAAGAATTTTTGGTTCTAACTGAGCGACGAGGTGGCTAAACATGGTCTCCTCCGAGGTAATTCTACAGATTTTGAACTGCGCTTCAACCTGGTAAAACCATATTTCAGGTTTGTCGAACCAGAACGGCGGTATTTTTATACTCACGCCACTTGCTTCGAATGTTTCCGTGTCGGGCATTTTGAATTATTACGCAGATTGAAGTCACACGTCCTAGTCACCAATTATTAGATGTTGTTGTTCATAATATTTAGTTTATTAGGTTGCGTAAAGAACTCAACAAGTTTCAGCATCTAATGGATATTTTATTAGCGTACAGCATGGATATTATCAGAGAGTCAAAACATGGCGCTCAAAAATTAACATGTTTTTTCAAGTACAGTTCGGTTTCCAGTTAACAATGACATAAACAGTTAAAAGATATAAAAGTAAAATTACATAAAACTGAAATATAAATTACTACAATTATTACAAAAATTAACAATAATTAATTACTTTTGAATAAAATAAACTTAACATTTATTACTTAAGGAAATAGAATTAATTTGTTTTCTTCATAACCCTGTCAGACATCATTCAATCAATTTGAGAAAGCTGTTTGACAGGTACATCCATCTAGTGGCAAAAATAACAATAACTGTTGTCCTTACATTACTCCCTCACCAGTAACTGAGTTACGATAATCAGATAATCATGGTAGAAGAGAAGTTAAATTATAGATATATATTCAATACAATGTTAAGTTCAATATGTATCCTACTATAGACACTGTACTAAAATGATAAATACTATAAATGAAACATTATAATTTAGTAAATAAGAATTAAATCAAAAATATCCTTGCACATATATATATATATTAAGCAAAAAATAATTTATATAATACAAAAAATGAAATTATAATGAATCTTATTTTCATATCAAGTATTACTAATATGCAAAAATTTTCAGGATCTATTAATTAACAAGATATATGAATATATTCACACAAGGTATCTTAATTAAAGATCAGGACATATTACTTAAATCTGATGCTGAAAAAAATATATATATATATAATTGAAATACTATACACACAAAATGTGTCATAATTCCATACATACAATATCTTCTTGTTAATAATTACATAGTCAATGTGTTATGCTTTCAATGACATGAAATAAAGAACACCAATGATTCTGTAATCAATAATGTTGTGACATGTATAATGCATTAGATAATAAAATTGGATAAATGTTAATATTTGATACTGTTATATGAGAGAGAGAATACCCAAAATTACACAATTAAATATAATTCCTACATAGAGAAATGTATCATGACAAAATAATTTGTATATCAGAAGAATAATTTCAAAGAGAAATATAATATAATAAGAATAATTTGTATCATAAAATAATTATATAAGCATACTAAATTCAGAAGATAAAGTACATATGTTGATACAGGAGAAATTATACGAAAATTAATATATTGATGTAAATAATGCAAAATAAAAAAATTCAAACAATAAAAAAGCATATTCATGTACTATAAAGGAATAATTTTTTTACAAGAAATAATAATTAAGGCAAAATTTAAAGGTAACCAATATAATATGGTGAAATTATTTATGTATGTATATATCCACAACATAATTACACACTGAATAACTTTTGATGCAGACTATAATTGAGGAAAAGGTATAAACACATAAAATTTTTAATCTTTAAACCTTACTGGTTGTTTTATTTTTCGACCACACCTGGAAGTTGTTTGATTATTAATTGGAAGGTGTGGATTTCTGTGATCTGAATTCTTATTTGTTTCTTTAGCTGTTGCTTGCTCGTTAACTTTGTCCATGACCAACAAATAGGCAGGTTTTAGACGGTCAATTGATATGTTCACATTTTTCTCTTTCATTGACAATGTGAAAAATTTATCAAAACGCTCAACTACCTTATATGGTCCTTGATAAGGTGGTTCAAGGGCCTTTTTCACTCTGTCTATTCTTACAAAAACATGAGAACAAGACCTTAGATCTTTATGTACAAATATTCTTTGCTGCTTGAAACTACCTGATAGTACTGGTTTCAGATGTTCCATGAACTTCTGTAACTGTGAGACAAAGGTTTCTTGGTCCATTTTGATGGTAGGTGGGTCGAAGAATTCTCCTGGTAACTTGATGCTTGAACCATACACCATTTGTGCAATTGAGTGGTTTGTGTCTGGTCTAATGGCAGCTCTCAAACCAAGTAGTACTGTAGGTAGGGATTCAGTCCACCTTATGTTGTTATGTGCTTTTATAGCACCTTTCAGGATCCTATGTTGTCTCTCTATTTTTCCGTTACATTGAGGGTGATATGAGGTAGTATGCAATACTTTAGCACCACATATAGCAGCAAGACATCTGAATAATTGGGATTCAAATTGTCTTCCTCTATCTGTTATAATTTGAGCAGGGACACCAAACCTGCTAATCCAGTTGTTGTAGAAAGCCCTACTAACTATTTCAGCTCTTATGTCAGGTAAAGGAATTGCTTCTATCCAGGAAGAATACCGATCAATGCAAGTTAGGCAGTATTCCATGCCTTCCGAAGGTGGTAGTGGGCCAATCAAATCTATATGTACTACACTAAATCTTGAATCTGGAACTTGGTATTCTCCAAATTTTGACTTGGTGTGTCTGTTTACTTTGCATTTCTGACATCTGATACATTTCTTTGCCCATGCTGCTACTTGCTTCTTCATATCTGGCCAAATGAATTTTTCAGTCATCTGTTTGATGGTGCTTTTAACTCCAGGATGAGAAAAACCATGTATTTGTTGAAACATATCCATTCGAAATTCCTCTGGAATGTAAGGCCTAATATTTGGTGTTGAGATATCACACCATAGTGTCTTTCCTGATGGTAACGTTGATGGTTTAAACTGTAAAGAGGGGCTTTCCTGCATTAATTGTTGTAACTCTTTATCATGCACCTGCTTTTCTGCTATGGCATCATAGTCAATGATCGAGACAGATTCAATTCGCGATAAAGCATCAGCAACTACATTATCTTTGCCTTCAATATGTTGAATATTAGTGGAAAATTCAGAAATATATTGAAGTTGTCGTAGCTGCCTTGGTGATGCTTTTTCATTTTTCTGTCGAAATGCAAACGTGAGAGGCTTGTGATCAGTATAGATGGTGAAATCGTTGCCTTCTAACAGATGTTTGAAGTGTTTTACAGAAAGGTATATTCCCAATAGTTCTCTGTCATAGGTACTATACTTTCTCTGTGTATCATTCAGTTTTTTGGAGTAGAAAGCTATTGGCTTCCAGCTCTTATTTTCATACTGTTGAAGTACTGAGCCAACTGCAAAATCTGATGCATCAGTGCAAAGTGATAAAGGCAATCCAGATCTTGGAAATGATAGAAGAGCAGCTTCAGCAAGATCAGCTTTACATTTTTCAAAGCTCCTTATTGTGTCATCAGTCCAAGGCACTTTTCTGCGGTCCTTCTTTTTGCTCCTTTCAGCAGTTCATGCAAAGGTGCTTGGGTCTTTGCTGCATCCTTCAGGTATCTTCTATAGAAATTTATCATACCAAGAAATGATCGCAAGTCATGAATAGTTGATGGTAATTTGTAGTTTGTAATGGCTTCAATTTTATCTGGTAATGGGCGAGAACCTTCTGCAGTGATTAGATATCCCAAATATTCAACTTGGTCAGCTCCTATCACTGATTTGGAAATATTAATTCGAAGTCCATATTGCTGAAATCTTTCAAACACCATTTTTAGATGCTTCTTATGCTCTTCTTCTGAAGAGGAAGCCACAAGTACATCATCAAGATAAGGAAATACAAAATCCAGTCCAAATAGTACTTCCGTAATGAAACGCTGAAAGGTTGAAGGTGCATTTCTTAGACCAAAACTCATTACATTGAACTCATATAGCCCAAATGGAGTGGTTATGGCAGTTTTTTGTTTATCATTCTCAGCAATAGGTATCTGATAGTATGCCTTTACTAAATCTATCTTAGAAAAAATTATTTTATCCTTCAGGATATAGTGGAAATCCTCGATTCTAGGAATTGGATACCTATCTGGCACTGTTTGTGCATTTAATCGCCGATAATCGCCACATGGTCTTAATGTGCCATCCTTCTTATTTACTAGGTGTAGTGGACTAGCCCACTGAGATTTAGAGGGTCTGATAATGTCATTGTCCAGCATAAACTGAAATTCTTGCTTTGCCAGCTTCAATTTATCAGGTGCCAGCTGTCTCGCCTTTGAATAAACTGGTTGGCCAGTTGTAATGATATGGTGCTCTACACCATGCTTCACAACTCTGTTTACCAAGTTAGGTTTGGTTAAGTCAGGGTAAGATTTAAGCAAGTTGAAATATTTGGAGGTTTTGTTGACAGTACTGAGATCATAATTTCCTTCGATAGAAGCAACTTCCCCTTTTGTTGAAAGGTTTGTTACCCCATCAATTAATTTCCTGTTGTGTATATCTACTAATAATTTAAACTTTTGGAGAAAATCAGCACCTATGATTCCTTGGTTAACCTTGGCAACAATGAATGGCCACTGAAATGGGCGTCTTAGGCCTAGGTCCAGTGTTAGCATTTTCACACCATATGTTAATATCTCTGTGCCATTTGCAGCATATAATTTATATTTAGAGACTTGGCACTCACCTTTTGTTTTAGTCCAAGGGAGAATTGAAACATCGGCTCCACTATCAACAAGAAATTTGCAACCAGTTTCTCTATCCCTGACAAATAAGCGGTATTTGCGGCCCAACATTTCAGCAGCAGGACTCGCCGCAGCGTCTACTGCTGGGACTGGTTTCCCGACTCATTCCAACTACATGGCTGTATGCACTTTTCGGGGAGGCATTTCTTCCCGAATTTGAAGTGGTAATAGCAGAATTTCCCTTGTGGATTGTAGCGGCGTCTCGATCTGCTACGACTCCTACTCCTCTGATGGTGATGAGGGCTACGGCTCCGGGACTTTTGCTGCAGCTTCATTGAGGCAATTTGGCATTCAAGAGAAGCAATTTTAGCCAGGAGTTGGTCCACTCCCACAGAGTCCTTCTGTACTGCCGCAACATCCATTGTTCTCGGTCCCATCTCAATGATCTTATCAGCCATAGTCGCCAGTTTATCGAGGTTCTCTTCACTAACGATGATGACCCCCTTGACTGAATCAGGCATCTTATCTAGCCACAGCGTGCGCAATGCTTTGTCTGAGACGTCAGTACCAGCGAGGGCACGCATTTTTCTGAGGAGTTGACTTGGTAGCAAGTCCCCTAACTCAAGTCCTGTTAGAAGCCGTTTTATTTTTTTATTTTCGCTTTCTACGAAAATTTGCAGCAGTCGTTCCTTTGCTGCCGAATATTTGTTCGGAGAAGGATCCTTCACAATGTCCCAAATATCATCAAGAATTTTTGGTTCTAACTGAGCGACGAGGTGGCTAAACATGGTCTCCTCCGAGGTAATTCTACAGATTTTGAACTGCGCTTCAACCTGGTAAAACCATATTTCAGGTTTGTCGAACCAGAACGGCGGTATTTTTATACTCACGCCACTTGCTTCGAATGTTTCCGTGTCGGGCATTTTGAATTATTACGCAGATTGAAGTCACACGTCCTAGTCACCAATTATTAGATGTTGTTGTTCATAATATTTAGTTTATTAGGTTGCGTAAAGAACTCAACAAGTTTCAGCATCTAATGGATATTTTATTAGCGTACAGCATCGATATTATCAGAGAGTCAAAACATGGCGCTCAAAAATTAACATGTTTTTTTAAGTACAGTTCGGTTTCCAGTTAACAATGACATAAACAGTTAAAAGATATAAAAGTAAAATTACATAAAACTGAAATATAAATTACTACAATTATTACAAAAATTAACAATAATTAATTACTTTTGAATAAAATAAACTTAACATTTATTACTTAAGGAAATAGAATTAATTTGTTTTCTTCATAACCCTGTCAGGCATCATTCAATCAATTTGAGAAAGCTGTTTGACAGGTACATCCATCTAGTGGCAAAAATAACAATAACTGTTGTCCTTACAAGTCTACAAAAAATTACGTTGAATAATTTAAGCGAAGTCTGTTTTCTAACTATTAGTATAAGAAAAAAATCTAAAAATTCTACAAGAAACTGCTGAATTTTGTTTTCGAAAGTTCAATAAAATTGTAAAATCTATTGAAAGTATACCTTAAATAACTGAAAATATTTGCTGCAATAATTTGAAATAGTTTCAAAAAATATTTTAAAATATTATTAGCACAATGTTTCAAACTACAATTCTATGCATATATTTACATGCATTTTCCGCGATTTTTGTTAATAATTCAAGAAAAAAAGCATAGAAATTATGATTACAGGAAGGTACAAATGACATATTTTTGTGTTACATCATAAATTATTTCATTAAAAAGTATTCTTATTTATAAAAATTCAGAATTTAAGACAGTTAAACAAACTAGTTAATATTTTTTTAAATGTTTAATTAAAAACAGCTCATATTTATTTATTTATTTTTTTTGTATATTTTATAGATCAGTCATTTTTCTTCCAAAATATTTCAGGATGGATAAAAAACAATTTTTACATAAATAAAACCCTACATTTATATTTTAAAAATTATTTTTTAATTTTAATTTTAAATAAATGTTTTTTAATTTTAAATAAATGTTTTCTCTGAAATCAAATATTTCTGTGCCAAATTCAATTTTAGAATTCTCATAAGTAAAAACGATTTTTTAAAAAAGTTAATCCTTATAATAAATTGACATTTAAATTATTGAACTCTTAAACTATTAGAAATCATGTATATACAGTAAATGTTAAGAACAAAATAATGATAATTAAAAAATTCTTAGAACAGTTTTCTGTTTCGATTTCATACATATTATCCTATCTAAATAAAACATTTCTCATTTTATTCTTATAAAATATTTACAAAATTCCAAACATACTTCTTCATTCAATTCAAGTATTGAACATTGTAAAAAACATAAAATTATTCAGGAAACTTATCAGGAAAATACAAAGAAAGCTACTCTTGAGGATTGTTAGAGGATATAGAACAATCATTTATGATGCTGTTTTCATTCTCTCTGGTCTTCCACCTCTTGATGTTGTGATACTTCATCAAAATGAGACTTATCGTTATGCTCAAGACTCTTTTTCTAACCATCTTGATGGTGATTTGAACTTTTCTTCCCTACCACATCCATCTACAAGATCTCCTGCTCCTCTTGCTGCATTTGATAGCGTTAGGGAAGAAGACTATGATCTAATTTGCTTTACAGATGGGAAAGTTAACGAAAAAGTAGGTCTTGCATACGTATGCTTTCAGAATGGTTTTAAAATGCGTCATCAGGTATACCACATTAGTGATTACAGTTCTATTTTCCAAGCGGAGTTATTCTGCATTAATCTTGCTGTTAAAGATGCCCTAAGAAAGCCTTTTCAAAAATTTTTAATTTGCAGTGACTCGATGTCATCCCTACTGGCTCTACAAGATGTAACTAGTTTTGAAAAACTTATTGTAGAGTCCAGACTACAATTAATATGTGTGATATCTAAAATATTTCCTTCACTTTCTCCCATGTCAAGGGTCATAGTGGGGTGTATGGAAATGAAAGAGCAGATTTCCTGGCCAAATCTTCTCTTTCACTTCCAAATAAACTCAATACCAGCTTACCCAAGTCTTTTTTCAAAACCACTACCAAAAAGAAGATTATCACAGAATGGAACACAGGTTTTTCTTCCCTGAATTGTAAGTGGACAAAATTTTTTTCCCCTTCAGTTCCCTGCAGAATTAAGAACTACTGGATTTACACTGACTTAAAAATTACGCAATTCCTCACTGGACATGGGAAATTCAATAGCTACCTACACCGTTTCCACATTAAAAACAGTGAGGTGTGCATCTGCAACTCTGGGAGTGACAACCCTTCTCACATTCTTCTTGAATGCCCATCTGTTTCAAAAGAAAGGAACCCTCAGGGGGTTTACCTTCTTTAGGTAAACACGGGTGTCACAATCCAGAGGTACCCTAGTGATATAACTTCTTTCTTTTCTTCTCTCCTCTATTCTTCTGCTTTTTCTTCCTCTTCTCCCTCAGTGTAGTTGCCTCGTAAGAGGTTGAGGGCTCCCCTTGGTTAGCTTTCGCCGCTCTGTTGCTATTAGCTTCTCTTGGGGACTAAATCACCCACGTGTTTGCCGTGCGTGGAGACCCGTGTCCCTGGAAAGGAGGGTCCTGGTAATTGAGGCCCCCAGAGACCAAAACATTACTTTGGCCTCTGCTTCAGGTAAACGGGAGGTGTGTTGTGGTCCTCAGCACATCAATCGGCTTTATGGATCAAGCAATCGGTACATCTACTGGGTGACTTGTTAATGGTGGAGGCCACTTCAGGGATGAACTGTGAGCGTATAGGACCTGACTAGCACTAGTGCAGCTGGTCTGCATCCTTTTGTTGGACTCGGTGGTGGGTGGTGCCGTCAGGTCCCAAATATTCCATCTCAAATATGGAAACATTACTATTCTCATCTCTCCCACGGGAGCATACTTTTAAGTTAATAAAGGCAATATTTTACATTGTGAAAGGAAGGAAGGTACCTTTGATAACTAATCCCCTTTCCTAATCCAAAAAGGTATTAGTGGCAATATCGGCGAAGTAAAGAGCATTCGGAAACTTTGTTCTGGTGATTTGTTGGTAAAAGTTACTTCAGATACGCAAGCAACTCTCATAAGCAGCATGAACATGCTCTCTAACCTTGAGGTGTCCGTCCAACCTCATATGAATCTTAACTTCTCACGTGGTGTGATATCCGCCAAGGATTTGCTAAATACGCCAACGGACGAGATCTTAGAAAATCTCATAGATCAAAAGGTCTGTGCTGTAAAACGCATCAATGTCAGACGGGATGGGCAGATTATCAATACTAAACATCTCGTACTGACATTTGCGACGCCAGACCTACCACAGCATATTAAAGCTGCGTATATGCATCTATCCGTCAGGCCGTTTACACCAAATCCTTTGCGTTGTTTCCAGTACCAGAGATTTGGTCACTCCAAAGCGATTTGCAGGGGCAAATTGACTTGCGCTCGCTGCGCAGCAGTTGGCCATGACAGTTCGTCTTGTACTGCAAAGGAGAGGTGTTTCAACTGTAAAGGTGACCACCCCTCCTACGCTTGAAGTTGTCCTATCTGGATACTGGAGAAGGAGATCACAACCACTAAAGTTAAGAATAACTGTTCATATCCTGAGGCGAGACGGGCTGTTACAGCTCGAACACCTCAAGTAGGAGTCAGCTATGCGAGTGTTGCTGCCAAGGTCACCAGATCGACTAGTACACAAACGGATGCTCTCTCACGTTAAAATTGTTAAATTACCCCCTACATCTGTACAAAAGCCAAAATCGACATCTACATCGACTACTCCTAGAAAAGCTCCGATTGCTAAATCTAAAGCCGTAAAGGCTTTAAAACTAAAATCTGCAAAAAAGGCATTGTTAGGCCCTCCATATCCCCTTGTAAAGCCTTAAACCTGGAGGCTGACGCCGTATATCTACATCCCTCGGACAAAGATCTATCACTCGAGGAGATGTCTCTCTAACCTCCGACTAGCATATACTGTTAGACAAATTACAATTATTATTCTTAAGTAAATTCTAGTTCCCTCTTTATTTTTATTCTCTTTTTTTATGAGTATACATGTTCTGGGTCACAGGGGTCGGCTATAATGTATAATATCAGAACTGCAGGTGACATGTGGAGAAGGATTTTTATTGCATCTGGGACACTTTCCCTCCGTGCATGATCAACAACTTAATTCTTAAATTAAATTAACCCAATTAGCAAGTATTGCAATCAACCCTCTTTATTTTCTCCAAATGGATAATAGAGCAGGAAACAGTGATACAGAGGACTCTACCAATGTAGAAGAAATAAGCAGCAACACTAGTCCTCTGGAGACAGATAGTGTTAGTGTTAAGGACACGAGCCAGACAGAAGAATACAATGAAATTACAACGGAGTGCCTTAAAGCTCATCAAATAACAGAAACAGCTGTAACAACTTTTGACTCACCAAAATCTAAACTGCAACGCCTCGCAGATCTTCTGATGTCAAAAATGGGAGACAGATTTTATCTCCCAAGAGATATACGAGATAAAGCTCTGGAAATGGTCCAAGATCTATTAATAATAGAATGGCCAGCCCAAAAAATAACCTGAGGAACAACAAATCCAGCAGGATCTAGGCAAGGAACTGCGAAACTTACAGTCTATAGTCCTACCTAGTCTAATGGATAAAATCGACAATCTAAGCACTACAATGAGTAGATCCCACTCCACACCAAACAAGACCATTCTAAAAACAAAATCATTCAGCGAGGCAGTGAAGCAAGGGAAATCAATAATAATCAAAAAAACAAAGGAGGTATCTTCAATAGCTGCGTTAAAAAACATAAATACAACTATACGCCCAACGGGAATTTTTAATCGGCCAAATTATGTTGAAATTAAATGTAAAAACCCTGAGGATGTGAGAGCACTGCAGGAAACGCTACTGAAAGAGAAGATTAGGACAAAAGACCTTTTACACAAAGGATAATTTTATTAAGCACTCCTGCGTCTATAACAAAAGAAAGAATTATAGAAGAACTGCGGGATGAGCTAAGAATATCAGCTGAGTCAGAAATCCTAAAATTGATCTCCCATAGAAAAACAATGAGCAGGTATAACCTTTATAACACAGTAATAGAGCTCCCGAACTATCTGGCAAAGAAATTAGTTAAAAACCGATTTTTCTATATAGGTCTAACAAAACTAAGAATAGACTTCTTCAGAACCGTCCGCCGGTGCCAAAAATGCCAGGACTACAGGCACAAAACTGAAGACTGTCGATGCAAAAACTCATATTGCGCCAAATGCAGTAAATGCCACGTAACTGTAAAGTGCACATCAATTACATTTAAGTGCATTAATTGCATCGAAGCCAACAGAAATGGGGCTGAGTACACCACCGACCATGCTGCATTCGATTACTACTGTTGTTCATATCAAAACTACATAGAGAACACCCACTATCACTAAATGGCAAACACAGAAACAACCAAAATCATCTAAATTAACTTAATGAAGTCTAGAGCGCCTACTGATTTACTACAGGTTATAGCTAATACTCATTATTTCAATATTTTCATCATCCAAGAACCCAATATAAATAAAGACTTCCAAATCCTAGGAATCCCTAAATCCTGGGGCTACTGGATTTCAACTAACGGAAAGGCAGGTATTATTTCTACTAAAAATTTAACCTCCATTTTTCTAAGACAATCTGAAAACACAATAACAGTCAAATTCTCGATTAATAATAAGCCCCTCACGATCATATCTGCGTACTGTGCCCCTTCGAATCATAGGAACAGAAATAACGACAACAGTAATATTAGTCTATCCAACATCCTCCAAGATATTGAATCCAGCATACAAGAACTCGGAACTGATAATATCCTCATAGGGGCCGATCTAAATGCCCATCATATATTATGGGGTTATAATGATAATAACCAAAGAGGAGAGAAATTACTCAAGTTTATAACAACAAACAGTCTACATATTCTAAATACAGCAGGTGCCCCTCCAACCTTCAAGACAACAACGTATGAAGGATGGCCGGACATTATAATGGTTTCAAAGGTCCAACTAGCAGTTAAATGTAATTGGGAAGTTCTAGACACTGAGTCGCTGAGTGATCATAAATACATTCTTATAACCTTAAACTCACCACTGAGAATGATCCCAATCAACAGATTTAAAACCAAATATGACAACCACAAAAAATTTACGGATAATCTAAAACCTCAAGTCCAGTCTCTGATAGAAAAATTCAATAGCGTAATAACAACGCAACAACTTGATGATGCCACCGAAACACTCCAAAGACAAATAATAAGTAGCTGCAGTAACGCATATAAAAAAATTAAATGGAAACAAAACATATTACCCAACTGGTGGACACCAATACTAGAGGACAGGAAAAACGAGCTAAATAGCAACAGAAAAAATCTACAAAAGGCCAGCATAGCAGAAAAACCAACTCTCATCCTAAATTATAAAAAACTAAAAGCTACGTACATAAAAGATATAAGGAAAGCAAAGAGGTCATGCTGGAGAAATGTTTGCTCTTCAGCTGTAAACCCTTATGGAAAAATATACAAGGCAACATTTAAAAATAAGATCTCACCATCATCACTGTTCACCACCACAACACTACAAGGAAATGACTATAACATAGCTACCTCGATACTAAAAGAACTGTTCCCACTGCAAACAACAATCACCTATCAGAGAGACAACACAGGACTAAACAACGAGCCAGACCTAAGCAAAGAGGAAATAAGGAGAACAATCACTACAATCCCTAATATAAAGGCACCAGGCGGTGATGGAATAGACAACCTGATGCTAAAGGCTATCCACAAAGAATTCCCAGACCTTCTTACATCCTTATTCAAGAGATGTTGGACACTTGGGCACTTTCCCAAAACCTTAAAATCGGGAGTAATTATCCTATTTCACAAGGAAGGCAAAGATAAAAATAACGTAAAATCTTACAGACCGATAACTCTCTTACCCACGATAGGGAAAGTTCTAGAAAAGATTACCGCAACCAGACTCACCTATTACTTGGAAGCAAATAATCTACTGCACCAAAATCAATTTGGCTTTAGACAGGGAAAATCAGTAGATAACGCATTTGCAAATTTAAAAAGCAGCATTGAAGCCGCTAAAGCTTCGGCCAAGCACTGTGCTATAATCTCAATAGACATAAAAGGAGCATTCGACACTGTCCCACACCCGTCAATAATCAAGGCTTTAAACAACAAATAATGCCCATCAAGAATCAAGAACATCTTGATTAGCAACCTGGAGGATAGAATAGTGGGTATCACCACCACAACAGGAGTGGCCACGCACAAACAAACCATTGGTTGTCCGCAAGGCTCGTGTAGCGGCCCAATTCCTTGGAATCTCCTGGCAGACGAACCACTTCACCAGGATTGGACCAATGTAGGAAAAGACATAGATCCAAAATCATCAGTAACATTGCAGGCCTTTGCGGATGACTTTACCTTTGTAGTGGCTGCTAGCAGCGAAAAGAAACTTGGGTTGGTCTCAAACAAAGCGCTGAACATCTTTGCTGAGTGGACAGACAGTAACAACCTGGAAATCTCACCAGCAAAATCTCATTACATGATGTTCTCCAAACTACAATGTGGCCCTCAAATCTATTGGAAAGGCATCAAAATTAAAAGATCCAAAAACATCAAACTTATGTGAGTTTTCTTGGACGAAAAATTCAACTGGTCATACCATATCAAGAAGCAGGGGGCTAAAGCCTTAAGAATCCACCAGCAACTTCTGAGGATCGCCGGTACATCTTGGGGTTTCACGCAAGAGCCTCGATTCGGGGAGGAAACCTGAGGGTCAAAAACAAACTGCTGCTGGATAGTATCCAAAGGAAATTCCTACTCAACATCACAGGGGCGTTTAGAACAACAGCCACTGCAGCGCTCCAAGCCATCACCAACATCCCACCCCTACACATAACAATTAAAGCGGAAGCAGAAATAAAAAATAGAATCTTTAACACTAGCAAGGAAATCATGGAAGCCAAAATCTCAAAACTTACAATTCACCCAGGGAACTTTAGAGTAGACAGCATCATAGATGTAAATCAAAACTCTATTCCAGACCAGGAAGCTTATTTACACAATATATACACAGACGGGTCTAAAATGGATAGTGGAGTGGGAGCAGCCTTTGTTGCAATGAACAATAATAACATCGAGATTATCGTCAAATTTAAACTGGATATGAACTGCACAATTTTTCAGGCAGAGCTGTATGCAATACAGCAAGCAGTTAAGTGGGCCGAACAACAAGAACAGCATTGTCTCATCTGGTCAGACAGCCAATCTAGCTTGATTGCGCTTTCTAATCCCAAAACCACCAGTCCAATCGCTAGAGATATACAAGACCAACTAAATGCAAGCCAAAACATCAAGTTGAAATGGATTAAAGCCCATGTTGGCCTTGAAAGAAATGAACATGCAGACAGATTGGCAAAAGAGACAACGACCCAAGGAGAGACAACAATAATACCTCTTCCCAGATCCCACTTCCAAAAATTAATTAAAGATCAGGCTAGACGGGAATGGCAATCGTATTGGGACAACGCCACAACTGGACGTCTAGAATATAACATCATTCCAAAGATCGGAGTAACCAAGAAATGCTGGCCCAGACAAATTACACTCTTTGCATCTGGACATGGTCCCTTCCCAAGTTACCTCTATAGATTTGGCTTCAAACAGAACGACCACTGTGCCTGCGGGGATGTTGGTAATCCCTTTCACTACGCCACCAGTTGCCCCTTGACGAGCACCTGGCATTTCAGGATTCCAAGTGGACATTTGGTAACCCAGTGGTACAGGAATTTAATAAATAATCGTCATGCCAAAGTTAAAATTATAGCCCTAATGAACTTATTAGAAAATAGGAGCTTAATAATCCCAGAGGATAAAAATGATGAGGGGGAGAGGCATCTGATGGAGCAATGCAATCCTTTAGTGAAGATGAACTTTAACTCTTGCTATGCTATAACCCTTAACGATTTGTGACGTGTGATCTGTGACTGTGCACCGATTTTTAACATGTGACCTCAAGCAGAAGTGGCTATCCTGCGGTGGAACCTTCTCTTTTCTTTCCGGCAGTCTCCATCAAAACTGGTAGAATCCTTTCAGGATTAGGTACAGGGAATTCTGCTGGTGTAAACTAAACTCGAGGAGATGTCAGATGACATGCCTTGCAGCTCCGGGAAAGGA